>VDFB02064094.1:6829-42397 GCA_007258455.2 Sequoia sempervirens
TCTCTAGGGTTTTGTATCTCTCTTTACAATTAGTTACATACATATTTATAGTCTTTCTTGTAATTGATTATATTGTCAGACCAATAGGTTAAAATTCACTTAATATTTTGAGAACTTGAAACACAAGTTTTGAAACCTCACTTTTTGTCAAAGGTTTGTGAGATTCTAAAAAAAAATTATTTCCAATAGTGGTCTCAAAACTAGGTTAGAAAGTCAAAAATTTATCTTTAAGAACTTTAAAATTAACTCCAATATCTTTGTTGCGCCATCCTTGAAAAAATGAACCTTTTTTTTAAAAAGGTTATGAGATGCCTATCACATTCCACTAAGGTTTTGACAACCTTGTTGGGTGTCGATGAGGTTGTGACACAAAAATCCTAAAAACCCCTATCATACAAGGGAGTTGCCCTCTCAAATGTAGAGGAAGATTGACATTTCATAGGCAATCTCTCCAACTATTGGTGTGGTATTGTTACTTTTTATTAGGTGAGTCAGGTATCATTTCAAGTGCCAATCTACTTACTAACAAATTATCAGGACTATAAACTAAAAGTACAACTTGTGCTAAAGAACAAAGGGTTATATAGGGTAACAATGGGCACTGAGAAAAAACGTGTTGCTAAGGAAGCTAAAGAAAACTAGTTTAATAATTATGTTCAAACCTTTGAATTTCTATGTTTGAATATGTCCCCCGAACTTCCTTTTCATGTAGAATCATTAAATACACCCAATGAACTTTGGCATGCATTAAAAAATCTTTTGGGAAGGTAGATAAAATGAAAGACCACAAGTTAGAGGATGAGCTTATAAGTTTGAGCCCCAATTCCTTCAACACCCTATAGGACTTCTTCACTAAGTTATTCAGTTAGGTTGTAGTTAAAATAATGTGGAATAGAGAAAAAAGGGGATATGTTAGTTCTTTCTATACTCTCCAAACTAGGTTCTAACTACTCCATCTTTGTATCTACCTTCAATTGCACCCAAATGGCCCTTGGGATGGTGTGGAAGATTCCTTCTTTAGATAACTTCATTTTTTACTTTCAACTGGGGAGAAAAATAAGCTAATATAGATAGGCACATTGAAGTATTTAAAACATCAAGCCCTTATTGTTAGGAATGGGAAACACCAAACTTCAAACAACAAGAGAAAGAAACAAAACACTCAAAAGAATAGAAAATAGAAACCTCCAAAACCCACACTAAAACTTCTTCTAGTCAAGGAAAACCTAAGAAAGAAAAGGTTAAGTGTTCTTATTGCAAGAAATTGGGCATGATGAGCACAAATGTATGAATAATAAAATTTACCACCTCTCACATCTTCTTGAGAAGCACAACATAGGGATTCTTGAATATATCAAACAATCTTCATCAAAAGAATCTACTAAGGAAAACGAAAAAGGAGAAGAGAAATCTAAGGGAAAGGCTTTAGTTGCCACTACATCATTTTCATCAAATTTATCTTAGATCATTGATGTGGGTCCCTTGCATCACATGGGTTGTTCATAGGTTGAGTTCCCTTCCTTAGAGCCTCATGATATGCATTCTATCACTTTGGGTGATGAAACTTCAATAGCAATTAAAAGGAGAGCTTCTATTGAAGTTGAAGGTGGAACATTTAGAAATGTTCTAAGTTTACCTTCACTTTCAACTAATCTCTTATTAGTGTATCAGACTACCCACATAGGGAAGGGTATGAATTTTAATTTTTCTCTAAACTCAATTGATATTAGTGTTGGTGTGAATGGGGATATTTCCTAACTAATCATTAGTGAGGACATATTCACATTATAAGTTTACTTAGGAGTTAAGTTATCCTAGTTGTCATTTCTAGAAGTTAGTTATAATGTGGCCATGTCTCATTATTTACTTTTAGTTATCTAGGCATTTAATAGTTTTCCTTTGTATTATCCCATGCATTTATTTTTGCATTAAGCATTTAATGTTTGTGTCAAGCGTACTTATCCTACCTTATCACACCTTACCTACATATACAAGGTGCTTGTTCATTGTAAATTATCTCATGTATCTCAGATATTCTAGATCAATGAATTTGATGAATTCAATATTAATCTAGATCAATATCATATCATCAATAGATCATTATTTTATCAATCATATATCTTATTTCTCATGTTGTAACACTTTATTTTGGATGGTTTATTTCTTGGTTGATGTTATCAATTTTGTACACAACTTAAATTGACAGATTCAATTATACAAGTTCATTTTTAAGGTGAAGAATTTCAGTTTATTTCTACGGATGTTTTAACCATTGCAAACATTTGAGCTATTCAGTTTTAAGAGATCCAATGTGTTTTCAGTTGATTTATATGATTTATAGCATTAAGTATTGCATTGAAAGTCAATAAGTGCTTTCATTTTGTTGTTCATTCACAATGTTCAATACATTGTTTGCAAAAGGAGAAAATACAAAATTGAACAAGTATTTCACAAATTTTGTTTTTGTATTCATTGGAGTAAAAAGGAGAATCAAGTGTCCCACACAAGTCATGGGAGTAGCTAGAACAATGAACCACATAAAGGATATCATCCTACGCTACTAAAAATTGAAAGCAAGAAAGAGCATGTAAGAATGAATATAATGGTCATTGTCTGATGGTGTCTTCGAGCTGCCTCCAGAGTTGAGCTCTCCTTTCTGCTTCTGTGCTCCAAGTGAACCTGCAAAAAATGGATGAAATTTTTGTTAGAGCTCAGACTATGAACATTCCTACATGTTCCATCAACAGCAATGTAGGATATTGTCTATGATGCATTGAATCAATTGAGCAAGAATAAGAGGAGTGCAAGAGAGTACCAAGGAGAAGCATCATGAGAAACTTCTGAATTTATTGTTTTAATCTAACATTGTTTTTTTCCATGTGCAGGTATAGGAAAATCCAAGTTGTTGTTTTGTTTTGAATATCATAGAGCATGTGGTGTAAAACGGGCTCCCACAAGGGTTGAGATCCTAAGATGCTTCCCTCAACATTCCACAGGGATTTTTCATAAAAGAAACAACTCAAATTGCTCAAAGAGATATGCATTTGAAGGAGTGCATCAAGTGACATAAAGACTCAAAAGTGACCACTCCAGACAAATTAATCCAAGCAAATGAAATGAAAATTTAGGATCCATTGCTCAAGTGAACTGACATCAAGTGCATCATCACATAATGTGATAGTGAAAAAGAATACATAATTCCTTGTTACAAATCAAGCAATGATAACTAAAGCAAATGGAGAAGTTTCCAATCATCAACATCAGGTACTCTTGGCTTCAAAATCTTCCATGTAAGTGATAATTTTAAGATCTAATGTTGTTGTTCAGATAAAAATGCATGAAGAGTGCCAAAAGGAGGCTTCTGCCATCAAGAAAACAGAGTGATAAGTGGTTCATGTGAGCTACTGAAAGCAGAGAATGAATGCAAAGATGACATGGTTGACTGTAGATGTAGGGCATTAAGTGTTGGGGCTGAATGAAATGTGGAACAACATCATACATGAAGGTAATTTGTAAAATTTTAAGTTGTTTCAGTGTTTTGATGCTATGAAGGTAAACTCCTATGTTCTCACAAAGTATAAAGTAGTATGTGAATTATAAGAAATACAAACAATACAAATTGAGAGCTAAGAAGTTCTTTGTTTCTGCATGAGGTCAAGCAAATGGAGCTAGAATAATGAGCATGGTGCAGGAGCACCTGCCAAAGTACAAGCATATTTTGAAGTATTGTTTTAAAATCAATTTTATTTTGTTGGGAAAGGTCTTTAACACCATATAGATTGTGTTTGAGGACCTTTTGTTTCTTAGTAAGAAGTTGAATAAGTTTTCACAATCCTTTGAGGGATTGTTTTCTAAGCTTGAGTCTAAGATTGTAAAACACATTGTGTTTCTTAAATAATTCAAATGTTTTTGGTCATTTTGAGCGCCTGAGGGGAGAAATCCTAACTCAAGCTTTGGCATTGTAAAGGGATTCTCAACCTTTGAGGAGGTTAGAAGTTTCGAACGCTATGAAACAATAAAAGAAACAGTGATTTTTGTTGTGAAAGTTCTGATTTTTCTGTTTCTTGCGTGTGATAGCTGCAAGAAATGTATTGAGGAAATCTTTTGTTGAGTTGAATAACATGTAGTGAAACCTTTTGAAACATTTCTTGTGGCATTTTAGATAGTTTTTCCATCGCTTTCTTCCATTTTGTAAATACTATGTTTTTCCTGTTTTGCTGTTTTGACTGGTAAAATCCAGAAAAATGGAGTTCTAGCTTATTTTCTGACCGTACCAAGGAGTAAGGGTTTAGTGGGAACAAGGCTAGACTCCCTCATTGTACATTATGTAAATATGGAAGTATTTCAGAGTGTTGGTAACATGCTAAAAATCTTTCCCTAGGCGAGTTGGTTGACACCTAGTTAGGGAAAGACAGTGCAAAATTAGTTCCTACATTGCAGGGGTGTTGTATCTTCATTAAAAAAATGTGTGCAGTGGTTGCAGGGGCCTTCACAATGGTGGTCAAGAAGGCAGAGTCTTTGTTTGGTCTTTTGGAGGTTGGAACAAGCTGAATAGTCCAAGAAAAGAAGCAAAGAAAACCCTAGTTCTTGCAAGAACAGGGTACACCTGTGTATGGACAGAAGAATGGTCCAAAACCAAAAAAATCTTGAAGGGCTCCAAATTTGAGCCAGGGTGATAGAAGCAAGTTTGACCTAGTTAGGTGAAGGAGAGGAGTGATAAGCAATTTCCTTGTGTGAGGAGACCTAAAAGGGGCTCAAACCTAGTAGCCCTTCCCAAACCCTAAACTAGGGTTTAATGAAAGCGAGAAGAAGGAAGGTCTCAGGTCAATAAGAACCTTCCCAGACTGCTTTGGAGTTTTTGAAACCTATGCACACCCCTAAAACGAGGTTAGGAAGAATTTGGAGATTAACCGGTCTTTAAGCTTTATTAAGGGGCTAGATGGTGAATGTGAGGAAAAGCACCTGCACGGCTCTGTAGCAGCAAATTAGTTGATAGCAGGGTTGGCAATGAACCAAGGGTACCTAACCTAGCAGAGGACCTACAGGTTGAATGGTGGATGAAGTGACACCTTAGGAGTTCTCAAGGCAAGGACTCAGAGCATTGAGATTGTGATTGTCTCAATCCAACCCTGTCCCTATCAGAGCATATACAGTGAATTCTTTTGCTTCTTGAAATAGTGTGCTTATGCTACAAGAGATTATGGTTTTAAATAAAACAAGTGCAAGATGCCAAGTTCGAGCCTTCAAGAGAGTTTCCACATTGATATCATTAAAATACTTCAGATACAGAAGGTAAAATGTTTCGAGCTCATATAGAATGCAAGGAAACCCTAGTTCATGCTTCCATGCCCGCGGCCTTGGAAGGAAAAATTTTCTTCATAAGCCACAATACCTATTTAGGGTTTTGAATGTAAATGCAAATACAAGGGAAAACAACAAGGGTTCGAGCCCTAATAACATATAAATATCTTCAAAATAGTGTAATGAAGAGCTACAGGCCCACGACCATGAAGTTTTCTAAAAACCCACAAAATGAAGAACAATCATTTGAAAATAATACCATTTGTACATTATGGGATGAGCCCCATAAGTTTTCATTCAACAAAAGGAAGGAGAACACACAGTTAGGTCACGGCTTGTACAATGGCCTCCAATATTTTCTTCACAATGTTCATGTATTTTGCAAGACAAAGCTTGAATAAGCTTTATTTAAGAGGGCAGTGCTTGTGAAATGGCAGAATAAAAGCTTACCTTTGATATCTCTGTGGATGAGCTCAACAAAGCCCACAGCCGAACCTTCACAAAATGCTCCAGAAAACTCTCCATGGGTGGCCATGTGTATGACAGGAGGTGGCGACACAAAGGAAATCAAAAGACACATCAAAACCACAGCCAAGCCACGACCAAAAGGCCTTATTTTTCATCAAATAGAGCCAAGGAATGAGCAAAAACATAGTCGATAACTTACCACCAAGTGCAAAGAATCGAATGCATCAAAAAATCAAAGGAGAAGAGCTTAAATGGAGGCTCCAAAGTCCAAACCCTAATCTCCCATGGTGACACCCAACAATGTTCTTTTCTCTCTAGCTTGGTTGATTTGAATGATGAGAAAAATTAGGGCTCAATGAATGTTTTGTGTTAGGGTTTTTCCTCTATGCCTTGGCCGATGTGATTTTAATCACATTTATTTTAATTTTCAAATGCCATGCTAATACCTTATGTTGCCTAGGCCAAAACCCTTAGCCTTTGGCTTTTATTTTTTCTTTGATTTTTATAGAAAATCAAAACAAAACCATGCAAATTGATCTCTCATTAGGGTTCCCCCCACCTTAGAAACATTTTTATACAATCTGCCTTGGAGGATTGAAGTAGTGACTTTAGGTTTTTGTTTTTTTCCTAAGTCCTATAAATTGAATTCCAATATGTGATGGAGCATAAATATTTTTATGATTTTTTGTAGAAAAATCAAATGTATGGAGAGCTTGCATAATATTTTGATTTTTTGCAAATATTGATGCAAAAATCAAAATATTTGAAATAGGTAAAGAAAAATCAAAGCATCTAGAAGTGAGTTGTAAAAAATCAGATGAGAGGAGGCTTTCTATTTTGCTTTGTAAAACTGCAAGCTGTAAAACACTAATTAAGCAATGTTTCTATATATTACTTAATTAGTTGTTATCTAAATGCAATTGGGAGATGCACTTGAGTTCACAACAAAATTTTCTATTTCAGAAGAGTCTTGGGCGGATTTGAAGAAAAGGTGACAAACTAAAGTTTCTATTTTCAGTTTCCAACTGTTTGCACCTATTTTTGAGAGCTTTTTGGATAGACCCTTTGGAGATGAGAAGTTTCCATATTTTGGATGCTTTTGGAGCTATTTAGGAGGCTGATTTTCAGGATTTTTGGAGGAGCTCAAAAATGCAAAATGAGTTGCTTTTTGGGCCTAATTTTTCTATTTTTGCACCATGGATGTCACTTGATGCCAATATAGTGGAGAAATTTTGAATTTCTCTAGGTTTAGAATTCAATTTCTTGCTCTCTTATGCATTGCAGAGAGTTTTGTAAACTTGTTGAATCAGATTTTGATGCCTTGCTCCTTCAATTTAAATAAAAGCAGCAAATTTTTCCTTTCACTTTGTCTTGTCATGTTCTTACAATAATGATTTGAATGATTGCTTGTGATTCAAAAGTTGAGAATCCTTCTTTTGTCTTGTTACTGTGGGTTGTAGGCAAGAAGTGCAGTTAGTTTAGGTTGCATATTTTATTCAATGGTCTATGAATCTTTATGCAAAATACTGTTGAGCTAGATGTCTTAAGGTGATTTGTGAAAGCTAATGTTTTCAAGAGGTACTGTTGTGAGTTAAGTTCTATCAGAATCCTTTAATATCTAGTTGATCATCATTAGCGGTAGGTTCATTTTTGGTTTCCCTTCTCCCCTTTTCCTTAGAAAGTTCATATTTTAGGTGATTAGCTAAAGGGAACCAACCCACTTTGGAGATTCGCTCCCACTAATTTATTGAGCCACAAATCAGGGAGCATTTCCATGTTGCAATAGGATAGCCAAGCCTAGCTTGATTGAGGGTGCAATCCTGATTGCCAATAGTTTTTGACATGCCCAGTGGGACTCTATGGACTTGCCTTTAGAGTCATTTCTAAGTTATTGTCTATTGTACGGTATATGTTGTAGAATTTTCTGCCTACAGAGGTCCAAAAAGTATACCTGGCAACTCTTGAATGTTATTTTTATTGCAGATTTGGTGAAGACAGCTTATGAGAAGAATCCAGACAAGGTCAAGTCCAACACCTTTAGAGTACTTGCAGCTCTCCCCACCGAGAAGAAGAGGAAGAACACCTAGACGGACTTTTGATTTGGCAAGGAGAGAAAAGTCTACTCCTCTTGAGCTTAGTCCCATTGTCTCGGTAAGGAGGAACCCAACTCCGATATCTCAAGTACCTCCTATGGCGAGGCAATTTTCTTTTGCTCCATTCAACGGGGGTAGGTTGTTACTACTGGCCAAACACGACAACATTCCAGTTGGCGCACTCAAGGGGCTGCCATACTTCACAGGAGAGGACCAAACTACCCCAGTTGAACATATCAAAGATGTGGCAACGTTGTGTTTAGTACACAACTTAACAGAAGAGAATGTAGCCATCAGATTGCTGGATGCCTCGTTGAAGGGAAAACCCCTTCAATGGTTTAGGGGGCTCCCAGCCAACTCCATTGCAACTTGGGGACTGGGGGCTCTGCAATGGTCTCCACCAACAAGCCAGGACAAGTCGCACCACTGCTTGAACAACTGAAAGACTATCAAGTATGCTCCACATGAGCATGCTGGTCAATTTAACTTGCGCTTCAAAGAACCCTGGATAGATACCTAAAATTGTCAAACCCACACCAACATGCCTTTCTATTTTCCCGAAGAAGGATTGAATGTTGAAATACCAGCTATGATATAGTCTATGGGGTTTTACCTTACCAAATGCCTATGAAATTTCCATAAGGGCTGAGAATTGCCTAATCCAAGCAGGGAAAATTGAACCTAGACCACCCACTCCTATTTTTCCCAAGATTCAGCCACCCATTCCTATCAATTTTCCTCCCATTGTTGTTGTTGTTGTTGTTCCACTAGCCCCAGCTATAGGTTATAAGGCTGCAACTCAAGAAAGTGTCATTGTTGATCAGAATAAGGAAATCCTAGAATTGAAAAACATGCTGCAAAACTTTGGTAATACTTTTAGTAACAAGTTTGTGAGTCTCAAAACACAAGTTGGCAAAGAAAATGGGCCTTATCAAAGTTCTTATCAGCCAAACCAACAAAATAGGCCATTGTTTTAGAACAATTTTCAAGGACAAAGGAGGGGTTTTAACCCAGTTTCCTTTTCGACCTCATGATCCTAATGTAGCTAGCCCTTCAAGAGATCTCGTGCCACAAAATAATTTGGCTCAAGAGCACAATTGGTGTTATTCATGCAATCAGCCACACAACCAGGCCGCTTGTATGGATAGAATGGAGAGTCAAGCCCTCACGATGCAGAATCAGTATGTTGCCTCAGAATATTTGCTCTAATGAAATGGAAAAGTGCAGAATATTGTAAGATTAATCATACCTAGAGCCAGAACTGGTAGGTTCGTTCGTTGTTGCGAACACAAGGTCAAAACGAAGAGTGGTTGAAGCTGAACAACAAGCTACAAGCTTGCAACAACAAGCTAGAAATTCACAACAGCAAGTTGTGAGAGATAAAAATTGTGTTGTTCCATCTTAGAATGTTCCTACACAACTCAATTGAAGGTGCATATTCTACAGAGAGAACAATAGAAGGTAAATAGAAATGTTGTTAATTCTTCAGGAAAACAAAAGGTAAATCCAATCTCTTTCAATGTAGTTGAGAATTTGAAAAAATTTGCAGTCATCTTATCTGTTATGGATGCATTACACATCCCAGGGCAGAAAGACTTGTTACAAAATGCACTATCTGAAATTTCTTCTAAAGATGTTGTGAATGCATAAAAGGGAAGAACTGCACATGCTAACAATCCAAAGATTAAAGAAAGCCAACAAAGTCAAGAAGTTAAACCCCCACCTTTCTATCTCAATCTGATCATAGGTGATAGACTCATCCATAACTGTATGATAGATTCTGGAGCTAGCAGCTCCGTCATGCCAAAAAGATTAGCAGATAAGTTAGGACTGTTTTATGAACCTGTGTTGAAAGGTGTTGTGCAATTAGATAGATCTGATGTCCAAACAACAGGTATCATAAAAAATCTACCCCTTACACGGCACGCTTGGCCCAATTTCTATGTTTCCCAAGACATACATGTAATAGAGTTCCCTCCCCATTTCGCAATCTATCTTTCAAGGGATTTTACAGCGAAATTAGGAGGTTTCCTATTAGCAGATTGGTCCCACATTTTCTTTAGAACCCGATATGGTACTAAGGTAACAATCAGGTCTGAACCATTGGCAAGAGACCACATCAAACTATATGTTCCTAATCCAGTAAACACAAACCTATACACCATGGATGGGCTAGAGAATCAAGTCATGACCTTAGGACCAAATGTACCCAACAAGGAGGGAAACCTTAATGAGTTGGTAGCCCAAGATCACAACCTCGATCCTTTTAACCACATGGAGGAGGAAAGGTTAGACGTTTACATCATCCATGAACCCAATGTGGAGGTCCCTAATTCGGTTAAGGGTCAAGGTCAACCTTTGAATAGTGATACAAAGTTCTTGAAGGATGAGGAGGTGATCAAGGAGTGGGAGGAGTTACTCTTCAGTGATCAAATTTTAGATCAAGAAGAAGGTCTTGGAGAGGATGAGACATCTGTCCAAGAATGGATGAATGTACTTTTCAAAGATGAGACTTCAGATAAAGAAGAAAGCCCCAAATAATATTGAGAGGTTGATCACGAATGGTTGGAAATGAAGATTGATGATCAAGCCTTGGATCAGGGGGGGTTTATGATGAAGAATTCCTCATTGAAATAAGTAGGGCCATTGAGAATTATTTTGAGAGAGAAGATCGTATGGCTAAAGAAAATCTATTGCTAGAGGATTTTGATTTCTCTATTGAAAATTGTGAAGATACAACATTGTTGAACCACAGTTTCCAACCAAATGATTAGAAGGCTTTCCCAACTTTGATGTTGAATTTGAAAGGAATATGGTCATGATGGGTTCAATGGCTACTAGTGAACTAACATCACATGAGAATTACTTTGACAAAATCTTATCATAGAAAGCAAACTTTCAGTTGGATGAAGAATTGAACGATAACATGATAAGAGAATTTTGTGAAGTAAAGCCCAAAGTGCTTCCAATTGGAGACTTCGTACTCAAGTGGGATGAGAACAAGAATAAGATAGGGAGACATACTAAATTTGACGCAATCTGGGAGGGCCCATTTTCATAATAGAATGCAGAGAGTATAATGCATTTCAGCTCTCTAGGTTAATTGGAGAAGTACTTCTGATCCCTATCAATGGGATCCATTTGAAACACTGTTTCTGAGGTTCTAAGTTCTACCCCTATACTATAGTAGAGTAGTTTCTACTAATAAGTGCTTGGAGCACTTTCCTTTCACTAGGTTTCATTTAATAAGTGCTTCTAAACCTTGCTTTTGGCCGCCAGGGACTTGTTTGTTTGTTGTTTTATTTTTTTGGTGTTGGTTTTGATGCTATTTGGAGTTGCAAGTTTCAGGTTTTTCAGAACTCTTGAGTTTCAAAAGGGCAGAATTGATTCCATGCCCAATGGGTATTCATAAGGAAATTGGTCTAGTGCTTAGCAGGAAATAATCTAGCAGGGTCACCAAAAGTGTTATCAATTTTTCACACAGCTCAAATTCATAGAGCCAGTTATACAAGTTCATTTTTAAGGTGAAGAATTTTAGTTTGTTTATGCAGATGTTTTAACCATTGCAAACATTTGAGTTATTCAGTTTTAAGAGATGCAATGTGTTTTCAGTTGCTTTATATGATTTACAACATTAAGTATTGCATTGAAAGTGAAGAAGTGCTTCCATTCCGTTGTTGATTCACAATATTCAATACATTTTTTGCAAAAGGAGAAAATACAAAATTGAACAAGTATTTCACAAATGCTATTTTTGTATTCATTGGAGTAAAAAGGAGAATCAAGTGTCCCACACAAGCCGTGGGAGTAGTTGGAACAATGAACCATAAAGGATATCCTACGCTACTAAAGATTGAAAGCAAAAAAGAGCATGTAACAATGAACATAATTGTCATTTCCTAATGGTGTCTTCAACTTGCCTCTAAAGTTGAGCTCTCCTTTCTACCTTTGTGCTCCAAGTGAACCTGCAAAAGATGGAGGAAAGTTTTGTTAGAGCTCAGACTATGAACATTCCTACATGGTCCATTAATAGTAATGTAGGATATTGTCTATGATGCATTGAATCAACTGAGCAAGAATAAGAGGAGTGCAAGAAAGTACCAAGGAGAAAGCATCATGAGATTTTGAATTTATTGTTTAAATCTAACATTATTTGTTTCCATGTGCAGGTATAGGAAAAGCCATGTTGTTGTTTTGTTTTGAATATCATAGAGCATGTGGTGTAAAACGGGCTCCCACAAGGGTTGAGAACCAGCATGAAACAAATCAGAATTTCTCAAAGAGATATGCATTTGAAGGAGTGCATCAAGTGACATAAAGACTCAAGCAAGTGACCACCTAGGACAGTCAATTCAAGTGCAATGAAATGAAAATCATAGGTGATCCATTGCTCAAGTGAATTGCAATCAAGAGCATCATCACATAATGTGATAGTGAACAGGCATACATAATGCCTTGTTTACAAGTCAAGTAATGATAACTGAAGAAAATGAAGAAGTTTCTAATCATCAACATCAAGTACTCTTATTTTGAAAATCTTCCATGCAAGTGATAATTTTACATCTAGTGTTGTTGTCTGGGAGATAAAAATGCATCAAGAGTGCCAGAAGGAGGCTTCTCCCATCAAGAAAATAGAGTGATAAGTGGTTGTAAGTGAGCTACTGAAAGCAGAGAATGAATGCGATGGCATGGTTGGATCAGAGAAGTAGCTGCACTATGTTGGGTTGAATGAATGTGGAACAACATCATACTAAAGTGCAATTTGTAAAAGTTTAAGTTGTTTCAGTGTATTGATGCTATGAAGGTAAACTCCTATGCTCTCACAAAGTATAAAATAGTGGTGGAATTATAAGAAATATAAGAACAAAACAAAATTGAGAGCTACAAAGTTCTTTGTTTCTACATGAGGTCAAGCAAATGGAGCCACAATAATGAGCATATACAATGAATTCTTTTGCTTCTTGAAATAGTGTGCTTATGCTACAGGAGATTAGGATTTTAAATAAAACAAGTGCAAGATGCCCAGTTTAGGCCTTGAAGAGAGTTTCCACATTGATTTCATTAAAATGATTCAGATACAGAAGGTAAAATGTTTTGAGCTCATACAAAATGCAAGGAAACCTTAGTTCATGCTTCTATGCCAACGACCTTGGAAGGCAAAATTTTCTTCATAAGCCAGGATACACATTTAGTTTTTTGAATGTAAATGAAAATACAAGGGAAAACAACAAGGGTTTGATCCCTAATAACACAAAAATGTCTTAAAAATAGTGTAATGAAGAGCTACAGGCCCGCGGCCATGAAGGTTTCTAAAAACCCACAAATTGAATAACATTCATTTGGAAATTGTTTTCGTTTGACAATAATACCATTTGCACATTGTGGGTCGAGCCCCATAAGTTTTCATTCAACAAAAGGAAGGAGAACACATAGTGAGGTCATGACCTGTACAATGGCCTCCAATATTTTCTTCACAATGTTCATGTATTTTGCAAGACAAAGCTTGAATAAGCTTTATTTAAGAGGGCAATGCTTGTGAAATGGAGGAATAAAAGCTTGCCTTTGATATCTCTATGGATCAGCTCAAAAAATCCCACGACCGAACCTTCAAAAAATGCTCCAAAAAACTCTCCATGGGTGGCCATGTGTATGACAGGAGGTGGCAACATAAAGGAAAGCAAAAGACACATCAAAACCATAGCCAAGCCGTGGCCAAAAGGCCTTATTTTTCATCTAATAGAGCCAAGGAATAAGGAAAAACACAGTCGATAACTTACCACCGAGTGCAGAGGATCGAATGCATCAAAAAATTGAAGGAGAAGAGCTTGAATGGAGGCTCCAAAGTCCGCAAACCTTAATATCCCATGGCGGCTACCAACATTGTTCTCTAGCATGGCCATTTCAGATAAAGAAAATTAGGGCCTCGGCTTGAATGTTTTTGTTAATGCTTCCCCTTATGCCTTTGGTCGATGTGATTTTAATCACATTTATTTTAATTTTCAAATGCCATGCTAATACTCTTTTATGTTGCCTAGGCCAAACCCTTAGCCTTTGATTTTATTTTTCTTTTATTTTATATAGAAAATCAAAAACAAACCATGCAACGATCCCCCCATTGAAGTGTTCCCTCCTTTCATGCCTTTTAGAAACATTTTTATACAATCTTCTTGGAGGATCAAGCAGTGACTTTAGGGTTTTTATTTTTTTCCTAAGTCCTATCGCTTGAATTCAATATGTGATGGAGCATAATATTTTTATGATTTTTTGTAGAAAATCAAATGTATGGAGAGCTTGTTAACATTTTTATTTCTTCTTTTGCATATTGATGCAAAATCAAAAATATTTGAAAAAGGTAAAGAAAAATCAAAATGTTTGAAGAGAGATGGAAAAATCAAATGAGAGAAGGAGGCTTTCTATTTTGCTTTGAAAAACTGTACATTTGTAAAACATTAATTAAGCAAGTGTTTCTATAAATTGTTTAATTAAATGTTATTGAAATGTAGTTAGGAGATGCACTTGAGTTTACAACAAAACTTTCTATTTCAGAATTAAGTCTTGGGCGGATTTGGAGAAAAGTTGACAAATTGAAGTTTCTATTTTTCAGTTTCTAGTGTTTGCACCTATTTTTGAGAGCTTTTTGGATAAACCCTTTGGAGATGAGAAGTTTCCATCATTTTGGATGCTTTTGGAGTTGTTTAGGAGGCTGATTTTCAAGATTTTTGGAGGAGCTCAAAAATACAGAATGCGTTGCTTTTTGGGCTTGATTTTTCTATTTTTGCACCATGGATGTCACTTGATGCCTATATATTGGAGAAATTTTGAATTTCTCCAGGTTTAGAATTTAGTTTCTTGCTCTCTTATGCATTGCAGAGAGTTCTGTAACTTGTTGAATCAAATTTTGATGCCTTGCTCCCTCAATTTCAATAAAAGCAGCAGAGTTTTCCTTTCACTTTGTCTTGTCATGTTCTTACAGTAATGATTGTTTTTTATTCAAAAGTTGAGAATCATTCTTTTGTCTTGTTACTGTGGGTTGTAGGAAAGAAGTGCAGTTAGTTCAAGTTGCATATTGTATTCAATGGTCTATGAATCTTTATGCAAAATACTATTGAGCTAGATGTCTTAAGGTGATTTGTGAGAGCTAATGTTTCAAGAGAGATTGTTGTGGGTTAAGTTCTATCAGAATCCTTGAATATCTAGTTGATCATCATTAGTTGTAGGTTTCATTTTCAGCTTTCTTTCTCCCCTTTTCCTCATAAAGTTCATAGTTTAGGTGATTAGCTATAGGGAACCAACCCACTCTGGAGATTCACTCCCACCAATTGATTGATCCACAAATCAGGGAGCATTTCCATGTTGCAACAGGATAGACCAAGCCTAGTTTGACGAGGTGCAACTCTTATTTCCAACAGTTGATCCATTGAAGATTGCAACTTCATTTGGGTTCATTGTTCATCAATATTTCCAACAATTAGAGAGTTGCATAGAAAAAATTTGTTAGCATTAGGAAGGGAAAATCATCAAGCCAAGTTATGCACCTTGTCATACATAGCATTTGATGTTTCTCCTACAATATTTCTTACTCATTCATATAAAATTAGAAAATTATGGATAATTTGCTAGCATTAGGAAGAAAATATCACCAAGCCAAGTTATACACCTTCACACACTTTGTATTTGATTTTTCTCTTATAAAATTTCTTACTCATTCAAATGGAGTTACAAAATTATGGCTTGAGAAATTTGGCGACCTTAAATAACACTACTTTGAGCATCTTATACAACAAGATATGGTCACAAGGTTTCCTAGAGTTAGACTCTCTAAGGGTCTTTGTTAGTGTTTTACCCTTGGGAAGCATCTTGAAGAGAAATTTGACAAAAGAAAAGCATGGAGGGCTATACAAGATTTGGAGTTTGTTCACTATGATTTATCATGTTCATTTACCTATCATCTTCCACTAAGAATAGATATGTTCTCACTTTCATAGATGACTTCTCTAGGTACACATGGGTCTACTTCTTTTAGAAAAAAAATTGAACTCTTCAACAATTTTCAATAACTCAAGGCTCTTGTTGAAAAATAATAAGGGAAATTCATCAAGGTTATTTGGACATATAATGGGGATGAGTATGTCAATAATAGGTTTGAGAAATTTTGTACTTTACAGGGGATAGAATTGCAACACACAATTCCTTATACTCCCCAACAAAATGATGTTGCAAAATATAATAATAGATCCTTTAAAAGATGGCTAACTATATGATACACTCCAAGGGCCTTACACCATAGTATTGGGAAAAAGCAATCAAATATGCTTTTTACATTCAAAACATGGTTCCTCACAAATCCTTGAAGGGAATCACTCCCTTTGAAGCTTGGACAGGTAGGAAACCATCAATTAAACACTTTAGTGTCTTTGGATCTCTAGCTATGGCACGTATATTGACATAAAATTGTAAGGGAATGGAACCATAGTCCAAACCTTACATATTTTTAGGATATCCAAATGGTTTGAAAGGTTATATCCTACTCCACACTAACACACATGAGTTGTTCATTGAGAGGAGTGTTGAGCTTTAGGAGGATCCTAATGGATGTACACTTGATATTTCTCCTTTTATTGAGGACTCACTTGGTTTTGATGATTCAATTATTACGACTCATATCATCCATAGTATATTCCTAAGGTATAGTCTTCTTCTTTCTCTAGTTTTGGCAGTGAGGTTAGTGATGGGGAGTCAAATTTTTTATCTACTTCTACACATGCTTTGGAGGATGATGCTATAGCACTTGACTCACCCACTTCTTGACCTCTTTGGGCTATAAATACACTTCAAAGTGTAGGTAATTGTGTAGGGAATCCAATATATGGAAGATGTACAAGGTCAAACTTAATTAGAGTGGGCTACATGCTTACTTTGCCTTAGTCTTTGATCCACAAACATTTAGAGAGGAATTTGGCATTATTGAGTGGGATAGTGCTATGCATGAGTAATATAGTCCCTTAATGAGAAATCACACTTGGTATTTGAAATCACTTCCTAAGGGAAGGAAAGTGGCTTGATGTAGGTGGATATATCATACCAAGTTTTTTGTAGATGGGTTAGTTGATAAGTACAAGATAAGTCTGGTTGCTAAGGGTTTTTTACAGGTTGTTGGAATTGAATACATAAAGACATTTACACCCTATTCCCAAGATGACTTCTATCCAACTCACACTTTATATTTTCACAACACATGGACCGGATGTGCATCAGGTGAATTTGAAGAGTGTTTTTTTTCACATAGGCCTTGAAGAGCATATCTACATGGAACAACCACTAGGGTTTGTTTAAGGATCATCCTTAGTTTTTTAGACTTTGGAAATTCCTCTATGGTTTCAAACAAACCCCTCAATATTGGTAAGCCAAGATAGAGTCCTTCCTCCTAGCTTCATTTTTCACTCAACGTCATTTAGATCCTAATCTGTATATCTTATGACATGATGGTTCATTGTTGATACTAATACTTTATGTTGATGATATTTTGATCACTATGATCTCTTCATCTAGTATTGTAGTAGTGAATTCAAATTTGTAGGACATATTTGATATGACAAACTTAGGTTTATTGAATTACTTCCTTAGTATTGATATTTCATAATTTAGCTCAAGGATAAATCTTGCATAGCCCAAGTACACTCTTGATCTTCTTGATTAGTTTCACATGGATAATTATAAGCCATGTCTGACTCCATTTTTATCTTGATTTAAGCTTGAGGATGAATAAACCACACCATTGGTTGATGCTACCTTGTATCGATAACTTGTTGGAAATCTCATCCATTCAACTCATACTAGGTCAAACATTTCATATATTGTAGGCATGGTTTTGATATTTAGTAAATAATCATGAGTTACACTAGAAAGAAGTTAAGAGGATCCTTCACTACCTTCAAGGTACTCTTAGATATGGGATTCACTACATATTTGATACAAAGGTTGACTTGGTTAGAGTTTACAATTTCTCACTAGGTTATGGTCCTATTAATTGGTATAAAAAAAATAAAAAATAAAAAATTAGTGCTTTATCATCTACAAAGGAAAAGTACAGGGGAGCTATTAACACAACTTCTGAGGCTCTTTGCCTTTAGGTCATTCTCACTAAGTTTTACATTTCATTCAAGCAACCCATAACTATCTGTTATGACAACTAGAACACCATTGAGATATGCAAGACTTCAATCCAACATCAATAGACCAAGCACATAGAGATTCATATGCATTACGTTTGAGAGCAAGTCTTTAGAGTAGGTTGCTGACATTTTCACCTACCTTTTATTGAGAGAAATTTTAAGTCATCTACAAGCTCTTCTTGGGGTGTGGTCTACTTCAGAAGCATCATCATCTTTGGGGGGGACATTTTAGTACTCTTCATCTTCTTTTGTCTCTTTTGGGGAGGATTTTTTCTCATTGGGTCTTCTCTCTTTCTTCGCTTTATGAGAGATTGCATTATACTTTGGTGTCTCATTAAGCCTAGTTGTTGGGACTCAGTTTCATAAGGGGTGTGTTAGTGTAGAATATTTATATGCATGTTCTTCACATGGATTACTCCTATATTTGGAATTATCTTTCTGAGATGTATTTTTTCACTTGGAGTTGCATGGAGTTCACATGCTACTAGATTTAGATTAATGGAGTTACATGCTTATTCTTAGGCTCCTTCATCACTATTCTAGATGGTAATTGTTTTTTCTTTGCACTATATAGGTACATCTTATTGTGAGTTAACCTATCTAACTAAATTACATTCAATATTTTTTTTAATCGTTAAATTGCTGGGTAAGGCCAGCGCCATTTTATTGCAACATAAAAGGATTACAAAGCTATAACACCATCCCACCATCCCCCAAACCGTAAAACATTAATCTGTAACAAACTTAAATGCAGAATTGTTGGCAGCCTCTACCAACTATTGAATGGAATTCCTTAGCACTTTATTTCTGATACATTCCCCAGCCAACAGAGAGAATGCGGGCTACCTTACCAGCTGAAGCTCCGCCTACCAGCTCGCCACCATGCCCAGGAAATACTTTCTTGAAATGGACAGGTTCTACCAAAATCTTACCCTACCACACCCCTGCTCAGGCACGTCCAACGACCACTTCTTTCCCAGACTCTAAACATTACAGCCAACGAAATTATGCTAATAATATTTTAATGTAACTAAAAGGAATAAACTGCAAAGCACAGCGCTGGTACAGCTACAAATGCGAGTGCTCTTTTTTACCCTTTGGCAGTCACCACATGCATTTTACAATGATTACTCTGTTCCTTATACTTTGAAGACGAGAAGGCACCAGACTTGCCTTGACTTACAAAACCACCCCGACAACACATTATCACACTGCTGAGTGCAAACCTAACCCATCCTCCTTTCTTGCTGCCGCCTCCTTAGCAAGTTTATCCGCCAAGGTATTCCCCTCCCTATAAATATGACTAATCCGGAACTCCAAGAAAGAAGAAATCAATCTTGAAATGGGACTTAGCCATCTCCGCAGAAGCCAATTAGGAGTTGAATTGGATCTAATCGCGTTTACTATGATGAGTGAATCACCCTCTAAGTGAATCTTAGACACACCCATTGCCTTTCCCAACTCCAAGCCACACAGCGCAGCCCTGAACTCAGCCTCGTTACTTGAAGCCTGACCTATGGATTTTGCTTGTTGCCTGATCACCACTCCTTCTGAATTCCTAGCAACACACCCAATTCCTGCCCAACCCGGATTGCCGCAAGAAGCCCCATCAAAGTTTATTTTGGTCCAGCCTTCCTCTGGTTTTTGCCAAACTGTCTTCCTCCTTAATTCAGCCTTTTGTTCTACTCTCTGAGTTCCAGCCATTGTTGGAATACTCAACCCTTTAAACTTATTCGTTAGCTCTATATCCCTGGTTGTGAAGATACTTTTTACAATAGGTCTTCTTTTTGCAGCCACATTAACTAGCTCTATTATTGAACTTTCAATTTTCTTCACCAGCATTTCCCTTGCCATAGCTTGATCCCTAAAAATTCTACGGTTTCTTTCCTTCCATAATTCCCAGCTTACTGTGGACGGAATAATTTGCCATATACTACTAAATACTCCCAAATCCAGCCTTCTCGGCCAGGCACACAGCCAGGCACCTAGACTACGAGGTACTGGTGAATGATACCCGAGTTTGCCCATGATGTCTTTCCAGCAATGCTCAGCATACGGGCATGAGAGAAGAAGGTGATCCACATTTTCCAGACTCTGTTTGCACAGAATGCACCTATTAGGGCCTTTGATACCCAACAACTCCAATCTATCCTGCGTGAGGACTTTATTTTGAAATGCCAGCCACAAAAACACCCCCGCTTTTGGAAGAACATCTTTCCCCCAGAAAAAGGAAATTGGCCAACTATGGACTGGAGCTGCATTCTCTTTTATGTTATAGCCAATCTTAACTTTATATTCCCCGTCTGAAGAAGCACACCACCTTATAACATCCTCACTGTCCGGTTCCAAAATGATTTGCTCCCTTAATACTGAATTTAAGGCATTCTTTTGCTCGATTGGCGCGTTGATTTCACTTAGATCTTTCCAAATCCACTTTCTCACCCCATTTATTAGTACACTATTGCCATAATTGCTTACCTTGGACCCCCATTTTCTGATAGTTTCTTCCCTTATCTCAACCATGTGCAGTTTGTTGCACAGTTTCTCCTGTCCGTTCCATGAATCTAGCCAGAACGAAGCCTTCTGCCCATTATGAACTTCCCAAGTGACATGTTTAGATACAATATTCTTGCACTCACATATAAAATTCCAAATGGCTGACCCTCTTGGTGGATTACTGATTTTTATTATGCTGACCGGATCATCTGAAGCCAGATATTTCTTCCTCAATATTCTGACCCAACGCTGATTACCTTTGCACATCACCCAAACCAATTTCGCCCCCATTGCTAGATTCATAATGTTCAGTTGCCTTAAACCAGCCCCACCTGCTTTTTGAGGCCTGCAAAGCTTTTCCCAAGCTAACAAAGGGACCTTATTATTTTCATTTGGCCCATTCCAAAAGAACTTCCGCATAATTTGGTTGAGTTGAACGTCTATGCTTGCCGGAATCTTTAAACATGCCATTGAGTAGACTGGGATTGCTGCCAATACTGCCTTTATCATTAACAATCTACCTGCAGAGGAAAGCCACCTCCCTTTCCATAATTCCATCTTTTTCTTGCAGCTGTCAACAAGTTTATCCCAAAAACCTTTCTTATTGACTCCGCCAAACAGTGGCATCCCCAAAAACCTCCCTGGAAGGCCTGCCGCTCTTACCCCTAAGATTCTAGTAAGGTCCCTTTGAAGACTTGGTTGTACATTGAGAAAGTACACTTCTGACTTTCTCCAGTTTATAGACTGCCCCGAAGCTTTACTATAATCATCTAACAAGCTCCTAATTGCCCTTGCCTCTGTTCTTGATGCTTGCCCAAACAGAATGGTGTCGTCTACAAATTGTTGATGTGTGCTTGGCTCAACCCCAGGAGTGACTTCAATACCTTTCCATGAACCTTCTACCCTTGCCTGATTAATACTCCTTCCCAATGCCTCTGCCAGGATGATGAACAAGAAGGGGGATAAAGGATCCCCCTGTCTGATACCGCGTGAAGAATTAAAGAACCCTTGGGCGACACCATTTACTAGGACAGAAAATTTTGGAGAACCTATGCAACTTCTGATCCAATCCACCAATTTACTGTCAAAACCAAACCTGAACAGCAATTCCGCCAGAAATTCTCTGTCCACACGATCGAATGCCTTTAAAATATCCAATTTTAATAACATACTTGGGGTTCTAATTTTCCTGGCCGTGTGTATGGTCTCATGAGCGACTATAATACCTTCTACAATAGACCTTCCTTGAATGAAACCGCTCTGCTCCTCAGAAATTAACTTATCAATGACCAATTTCAGCCTATTTGCTATTGTTTTCGCTATAATTTTGTAGAGTATGTTACATAGAGAAATAGGTCTGTAATCCCCCATGTTTTTGGCTTCCTTTTTCTTGGGAACTAGTGCAATAAAGGTATGATTAATAGCCCCCAAAACTGTAGTCTTACTTCTTGACTCTTCCACGGCCTTAGTCAAGTCATCCTTGATTATCTCCCAGAATTTTTGATAAAAAAGGGCAGGAAAGCCATCAGGTCCTGGAGCTTTTTCTGCCCCCAGCTGAAACACGACTTTCTTTACCTCTTCCATGCAAATTGGTTTAAGCATTTCCTTGTTATCATTTTCTGTTATTAGACTTGGGACTCTTCCCATAATAGCATTCCATTCAGCCCCCTGATGCTGCACATCTTTTGTGAATAAGTTTTCGAAAAAACTTACTGCCTCTTGACTTATCTCTTCCCCGTTTCGAATAACTGAACCATCTTCACGCTCTAATTCACCAATTCTATTTCTACTTCTGTTTACTAAGGTCGTATGATGGAAGTATTTTGTGTTTTTATCTCCTTCACGAAGCCACAGCTCCCTTGATTTCTGCCTCCACTGACACTCCAGCCTAGCCAGAATTTCTGTTTGTTCAGCCTTCAGTTCTTTTTCCTTCGAGTATTCTTCTACTCCCATCCCTTTCTCAATAATTCTTTCATTTAGCTTTCAAAGCTCCGCCTCTATCCTATCACTTTCTTCAAAGATATCTTTGAAATGCTCCCTATTCCATACTCGAAGTTTGGTTTTGATATTGGACAATTTTTTATGGAAAGTGAGCAAGTAAGATTGCTTTCCAGCTCTATATTCCTCCCACCACTGAGAGATCTGCTCATATAAACCCGGGTCCCGAATCCACATTTTTTCAAAACGAAAGGGTGAGCCACCTTTGAAATCATTCTTTGAAATTGTTAGTTGAATCGGAAAATGATCAGACCCGCTGAAAGGTAATATGGAGGCTTCTAACAAGTTTGCAGCCTGATTCCAATCCCCAAATAACATAAACCTGTCTAACTTCTCGGCAATCTCATGATGGCCTTGTCTTCTATTGGTCCAGGTAAAAATACCGTTTTTTGCTTGCACTTCCCTTAACTCATTATTGTCCACAAAATCCTGAAAATCTTTTTGTACCCTAGTTGAAATATTTAAACCACCACGTTTTTCTGCGTTATTCAGTGTGGCATTGAAATCCCCACCTAACACGACCCTATCAGCCTTCATTTGACTTAAGGTGTCCGTTAACAACCTCCAGATATCTCTTTTTGCTGCTGTGGCAATTGGCCCATAAACATTTATCAACTTCACCTCATAATTGCAATGGAATTGCCTCACCGAAACTAACATCCAGCACTGGTTACCCACCATAAGTGTGCAGCTTACCTTATCGGGGTTCCAAATGACTCCTATACCTCCCGAAGCTCCATCCGCTTCCACGAAAACTCCTTCCCAACCTCTCCAAAACCTCATTCTGTTTTCCTGATCCTCCCTATTCCATTTTGTTTCCTGCACAAAGACTATATCTGGTTTATTCAAATCTATTTGACGTCTAAATAGGCGCCATTTGCTAGGGGCATTTAAGCCCCTAGCATTCCAGCTAACGATCCTCATGACTCCTCGGGAAGGGGCAGCTCCTTCCCGTTTCTTAAGATTGTTTGACTTAGTTTTGATTGTCCTTTCGCTTGCCCAGCCATGGCAAGTTTTTCCTTATTGGATTTACGTCCTTTTTGTTTGAAATACCTCATTCTAGGGGTTTTATAGGCCGCCTGAATTTGCTCCAAACCTCTTTCTTCCAGAATGCCTTCTTGGGATTCCTCGAAGTTTCCGTCCATGTCAGAATCTGTGTCTTGACACACCAGCTCCTGATTTTCCTTATTTTCTTCTTCAAACACCCCTTCCAAACCCGGGTCCCCTCCAAGCGCTGCAACTTCTAAAGCCTTTTTGCTCTCTACTACCCCACCTTCCGCCAAACTCAAACCCATGGCACCTACTAAAAGTGAGCAGTCCACTATGTTTTGCTCTTCATTCCGTGCCAACACTACCTCTTCTGCTGGGCCACCCTGCACAATTTGAGTTCCTCCCATAGTCACCTCCTTCGGATTGTTTCCACCACTGCCATCTGCCTGATTTTCCTTATTGCCTTCTTCAAACACCCCTTCTAAATCCGGGTCCCCACCAATCGCCACAGCTTCTAAAGCCTTTTTTCCCTCTTCAACCCTACCTTTTGCCAGACTCAAACCCAGGGCACCCGCTAAAAGCGAGCAGTCCACTATGTTTTGCCCTTCATTCCGTGCCAACACTGCCTCATCTGCTGGGCCACCCTGCACAATTTGCATCCCTTCCATAAACACCACATCCAGGTTGTTACCACCGCTGCCAACTGTCTGTCCCACTACCCCACATCCTATACTTGGAGGCCATATATCATCCACCAGCTCTTTTTCCATAGCCGTGAGAGGAAGACCTGTTTGAATACCAACAACTTTTGATTTACACATATCCCTCACTCCCTCGTACATATTGAGTCCATTGGCTGTTACCCACGCTGAACAGTTATCCTCCTCATGCTCCACCGATTTGCACCTCGGGCAAAGACCTAGCTTGTCCTCCTTCACTATTTCCTGCCTCCAAGTTCCACCGTCCGTCTCGAGGCCTATTTCTGTTGGGAGCTCTGTCCCCTGCTGGATCGCTATACACATTCTGAAATAGGTTCCTTTCATGCTGTCCTCCTGAACTTTATCCAAAAACTTAAACTTCCCTAAGTGCCTTCCAATTACCTTTAATGTATTTTCTGCCCAGAATTCAGATGGTAGGTTGTACAGCCGAATCCAAGTGGAGTTTTCCTCGATCACTTGCTTTCCCGTGTCAAAATTTGGGTGCCAGTCAAAGAAATGCATTTGTGTTCCTTCCATAAAGAATGGACCTGAATTTCTGACTTTGTTTTTTTCCGTTTGAGTGGGGAAAGTAATCAGATAAAAATTGTTTTGCATTGCCCTAACCACTGTCTTACTACCCCATTTCTCCATACACCAGTTTTTGATTACTTTCTGCTTCTTTGGAAACCCCCCACCCCATTTCATAAACAATCCTATATCTTTCAGTAGATTCCTAGTTTCCTTAACTGTATCTATTTCCAAGCATAATGCAAGTTTAGGATCAATCGATGACTCACCTTTATCACTACACGTATGTGTAATATTTCCCTTCCTGCTCGTGCCTATATCCTTTCTCCGCCAATGCCTTGACTCCACCCTGCTCATGCTTATTTCTTCTCTACCCCAACCAGTCATCTTATTTCGATATTTATCGCTATTAACTGGCTGTCCAGCATCCCACACTCTCCCTCCACGCTTCCTGAAGAACCCATAACGGTAGGGCCATATCCATGGGGGCTCCTGTCTCCCTCTTTTAAATCTGGGAGTTTCCTGCGTCCAAAGTTCATTCCTATTCCTGTTCGCCCTATTTTGTCCAGCATTTGACGGATAACACTTATCCACCCATCTACCTTTCTCCCACACCCACTGTGGCCTGTAACACCCAAACTGATTCCAAGAGTCATTGATTTCATACGCATTTCCGCCATTTTTAACCCTGGCCCTAAACGTGTCCATTGGTTCCTCCCACTCCATTTCATCTCCCCCCCCCTTCCTACTTCGATTCTACATTCCTCCCCGCCACCGTCGTCCACTGACATCGCCTCATCGCCTCTGCAACACTTTCTCCCCTCGCAAATCTCCCTCTGAACTCATCCGCCACGATCTCATGCGACTTTTATCCACTATTACATTCAATATTGTTCATATTACATACTCTCATTTGTATTCTTGTATGAGTGTTTGATTGTTTATCTATCTCCGCTCAACCAATACCAACATTTTTCTAGTAGATTTCAATTCTCATAATTATTAGTAGAGATATTTTACTTTTCAATAATTTTTTATTTTATTTATTTGTAAGTTATTTTATTTTAACTAAATAATATTTTATTTGCAATAAATACACATAAATAAATAAATATAGCTTTTATTTAAGAGCTATTTAATAACATCGAGAGGTGTTATGTAGTGACATAAAAGTGCCTCATGTCATGAGTGTATTTAAATATTTTTTTAAATACATGGTTGACATACTATTAAAAAGCTAACACAACTAATAAATTTAAAAATAATTACAAGAAACAATAATAAATATTTATAAAAATAATATAACTAAGAACATTAAAGTATAGCCAATATAGTGAAAAATAATAATACAAATATGATATATAACTACACAAAATCTAAAAATATAAGAGATGGAATCAACTTTTAAAAAAGGAGGGATGAAGACGAGAACAAAATAACTTGAAATTTTTTTTTTGGAGAAACAATAAAGGAATAGAAAAGATAAGTGCATTTGTCTTTTCAAAAATCTATAAAAAATAATTATATCTTTATAATAACAAAAATATATTAGGTTTTCAACTTATTATAAATGTATGTTAGGCTTTCATATTTTAAGCATTATAGATTTATTAAAAAATATATATATTTAAAACTATGCATCATTTTCTTTTCTATTATTTCATTTATATTTTGTATTGATTATGCATCTATGATTTTGGTTGTCCATATCCATTGACAACATGAATTTCAATTTTCCAATATATAATTGTATCATAAACACTTAAGGGCAACACAAAGAATTTAGATTTGTTACAAGAAATGTATCTATAATTGAGTAGTATACCTCATCCATCTTTGTCAACCCTTTCCAATGTTACCACAATGAGAATCATGCTTCCTCATCAAATACCTTTGATAACACCCCTTCCAACAACAAAACCCTTATACCTTATCCACCCTAGAATTGCAAGTATATTTCTGATATTGATAGAGAACATTTAGCACGACAAAGAAGGTCTTCAAGTATCTTAGAGATACATAAAAGTGTTTGATTTACTACTAGGAAGGAAAAAATTTATGTGTGACATTGAATGTGGAGGGATTTGTGGATTTTGATTGGGTTGGTGATGTGGCTAGTAGGAGGTCTACTAGTGAGTATATGTTTATCTTATTTAATGTGCAATTAGTTGGATGTACAGATGACATATTTTGGTTTATATTTTGATGATATAAATAGAGTACATGATATCTACTCATGCCTATAAGAAAGCAATATGGCTTTGGAGATTATGTTTTAAACATTAGGCTAGAGTAGGAACAATTGGGTAATCTCAAAATACTGAGTCCCACTTTTGGGACAATGAAGTTTTCGGGGGAGGAGGGTCATTTTAAGAGAACACACTCGAGTGAAGAAATATCTTTGCTTGAAGGTCTATGAGAGAAAATGCTACCCTTCAAGCAAACATATGCTCCATAAAAATATGTTTTTACACAAAGATCTTTGATTGAAGGGACCTTTGAGTGAAGGTTTCACCTTCAAATGAAGGGGTTGAGTATGATAGTTCTGGTTTCTGCTTCAAAAATTCCTTAGAAAATCTAGTTTCAAACCTCAGGTTGGACCTTCAATTGTAGTTAACTTGATAAGATATTTTACAACATCGTAGCCCTCGAAACAAGATTTCTAACAAGTATAGTTTTGATATGTTTTCATTTTATCATGTAATTCAAGTTTTAATTTTTACTAAACATAGGTTTTTCACTAGTTTGAATCAATGTTTCTTTGATGGAGCAAAGCGGAAACGGGCGCACAAGTGCAGGTTCAAATTTTGAAGGAGACAATGAGGGTGGAGACGTAAATATAGACGAAGATGATGGGGTTTTGGAGATCGTGGGAGCTACCTCTTCTTCTCTGGTGAGGACATTGTAGTGGCAGGTGTTGCTTGCAGTTTGAGTTGCTCTTTTTTGGCTTTGCCTAGAGTTGTTTGTGCCTATTGGGCCTTTTTTTGAGCAGCGCTTTGAGGGAGCTACCTCATTGGGGTCGCTCTTCATGGTTTTTGTAATCTCATCGAGCTTGGTTTTGTGACCTTGCCTTGAAGATTGTGTGGCGTCGATGGCTTTTTGTTGCAAGGGAGCTTTATGTTCTGGTGGCTGGGATGCTATTGGAGTCCCTTGAGGTTTTCCTTCTTAATGTGGGTAACTTCTTGTTGGATGATTAGATTCCCTCCATCATCTATCTTCTTTCTTTGGTCTTGTTTGGTGGAGTCCTGGCTTTGGTCCAAGAGGATTTTGTTGGTTTGGGTGGGAATAGATTCACTTTGTTTCTTCTTTTTTGGCTACTTTCTAGGCTGTATTCCTGTTAGTGTAGGTTTTTTAATATTATTTTTCCTACACATTATTAAGCATACCTTAGGTTATAGGAGATGTGGTTCATGTGAGGACACGTCGCGTAATCCATCGATTACATGTGTTGCTCTCACTCACATTTGGGTGGTTGAGTCTCACACCCTCTTTTGGCCTTATATGCCACCTCACAAAACCACTCATCTGTCTCTTTCTGAGTAGGTTATGCCACATGTTTGGCATTTTCCAAGTAGGCATAACTCCCACCTAATTTGGTTATTTGGGAGTTATTGCCCCTCTTGGAATTATTTGCCCATATTCTGCTATATATTCTGCACTCACCTCTCCCTCCTATCTAGTCCAGATGAGCTCATATCAACTCGGTCAATTCAAGGGAGAGTTGAGGCATATTGTATCATTTAGTGTGTGATAATAACATCATTTTGTTATTGCACTATATTCCAACATTTTATCTCTTGTTGCTCTCGTGTGGAAGGTTTATCTTGGTTTTGTAGGTGATCCTGGGTGCTCGAGTTCATCAACAACTCTTACATGGTATAAGAGAGTCAGATTTGCAAGCCCCTTCTCAAATTTGAGAGATTTGTGAGTGTTTTAATCAGAATTTCAGGTTGCAGCATGCCCTTTCTTGTCTTAAGTAGTTGATTCTACCTTTTCATGTCATTTTTGGTTGTTGGGGTCATTTTATGTTGCTAAAGGCGCTTTGTTTTACACTAGATCCACATTTTTGTATATTTTAAAGAAACTCGGCCATCCGGTTTTGTTCGCAGTAGAAAAACCATCGGGTCATTTCTATTTTCTATATAGGTTACATATTTTACTAGAAACTAAACCAAAATTTTAGCGACTTCTCCAATTGCATTTTTATTTTGCCCTATCTTTGGAGGGCCATAATTCACCATACGAGTTGTTTTTTCAGAGATTTTTTTTGATTTGGGGTAGAATTTCAGTAGGCTTTTTAGTGATTTGATCTTGTAGTTGATTCTTTTGTGTTGACCATTTGAGGAGGTATCATGGGTTTTTCTATTCATCCTTCTGTGGTAATGTTGAATAAGGATAATTATGAGTCTTGGAAGAATGGCATCCTGACACATCTCAGGTGGCTTAAGCTCTTGCCATACCTTTATGGGCTCATACCTGAACCAGACACACCTTGGAAGCAATCAATTTGGGGTAATAATAATGATCACATTATAGGATTAATTGGTACATATATTGGTGTTGATATTTATGTGGAGATCTCACATATTGAGTGCCCACACACACTTTGGACCAAGATTTGGGAGATTTTTGGAGACCATCATATCTCTCCATTCCCAGATGATCCTTTAGAGGAGCTTGAGTATAATAAATGTCTTGAATGTATAGTTGACAAAGAGACTTCTCTTCCTGGTTCTCCTCCTCCTATTGAGATCACATCCTCATCTATTGTTGCATCTGAAGATACTTGTGTCGCTACATTCATGGCTTCTTGTGATTCAGTGCAACAGGATACACATTGTCTTCCAGATATAGCTACTTCAAATGACTACTTGACAGACATTGCAGGTTTATTTATGGAGTCTCATGTTTCAAACTTGGGAGACACTATTCATGACATCCATCTCCTCTTTGATGAAGTTTATTCTTCTTCAGTTGTTGTGGAGGAACTGTTGGATCCTCTTGTTCATTCTCCACATGATCATTCATCACAATTTGGCATGATTGTGGGATAATTTTGAGCAAAGATTTGGAGGAGGCACATTTTCTTCAGAGGGAGATATCTATGTCTTCGCATTTTGCCCTACATCCATCTCCACTAGGTTATGGATTGTCCTCTTCTACAGTGTGGCCTAGAAAACTTGATTTGATGGTGACAACTTTCAGCATTGACATGGGGACACCTGAGAAGAGTTTAGAGACATCATACATTTTCATCATTCTTCCTTCATATTCCTTTCAGGAATGGGAAGATATCTTGCATACATCTTTGGTTTTCTTTCTTTCTAAGGGGATAAATATTGTTCGATGATCTTGGGTCATCTTTAGCTTCTTGTTTTGAGCATTCACCAACAATGTAGGAGATTCTACATTGGGGGACTATGTGGTTTATCTTCTTCTCTCTTGGGGGGAGTTTTGTCCTATGGGTTTTCTCTTCTCATGTTTTGAGAGCTTCATCATTGTACATGGGTACCTCTTACATAGCCTTGTAGCTAGGACCCATCTTTGCATAATTTCATCCTTTCAATTTTAATCTTATGTTATGCTTTGGCGAGCATAGCGTAAGTTATACCAGATAACCAACCCCACTTTGACTGACCAAAATGGTCCTCCTTTTTTTATTTGCCTTGCTCTTGGGTTGCTTATGTTTTCTGCTTCAGTTTCTCTTCTGGTTTTGTTTAAACTTTGGCTCTGTTTTGGCTTAATTTGGTTCCTTTCTTGTTAAGTATTCAATGAAGTAATCACAAGTCCAAGTATACCTTATGAAAATGTATCTTATATCCTTCTGATGACTAATGGAAGCATTTTTTTGCAGGAAGAGGCCATACATGATCATATTTCTCAAGTGAATCCACTTGTTGGGCTTTCCTTAGGACGGTTGGTCATATTTCTCCTTGCAGATGAAAGTTAGCAAGACCTTGCTCATGTCTGGCCGACTACTGGCACTTTCTGCAATATATATCTATGTTGCTAATTGGTGAGACCTTGAAGATGTCATAGTGATCAAAAGTTACATGCATGCTTTATCAGTGAGACAGGGGTCATTGTCCCGACGACGTGGAAATTCCTATTTGCATGAGGGGTTTCTTTTGGAAAAGAGTTATGGTGAGGTCTTCAGGTCTCACTGACTATAGCATCACCAAGCATACACTTCGGCAGGAAATATTGAGTTTGGGGTAGAGTCTTGGTGAAAGCCTGATGTCCCATTGACTAGCAAAATAAACGAGTCCTTTCAGTGAGAGTTAGGTCTTTGGCGGAAGGTCACCCTGAGTCCTTTGTCTCTCACCAACAAGGATGTCTTCGGAGAAAGTGTGGGCATTCGACGTAATGTCTCGCTGATGAAAGGAAGGTTACGGTGACAAAGGTGGATTCGGGGTAGCTATTTGCATGTGGCAAGATGTCTCAGCGAACGGGTGGAGTCTTACCAATAGGAAAGCCCGGCAGGAGAGGGTTCTTATATCACCATAGGGTTATCTCCCCGCCAAGAGGTCTCAGTGAAGAAAGAAAGTCATGTCGACATGGTAAGGGGGGTTCCATTGGTGGTCATCGGTGAAAGAACTGGTGGGTCTCGGCGACCAAAAAGTGAGCCAACGGAGGTATTCACCGAGACGAGAGATGTCTATGGGACATCTCACCAACAAAGGAATGTTACGGTGACATAGATGAGAGTCGCCATAGGTCTTGCCGAAGGATTAATCTTTGGTAGGATGTGGTTGGCTCGATATAGGGTCTCACCGAATATGTTTGGTCTCATTGACAAAGCACAATCAAAGAGGTCTATCAGTAAGACCATAGAAGGTCTTGGCGACACCCGAATTCGGTGAAAGGAAATGAATGCGACAGGAGGTCTCATCGATGATCCAAGGTCACGCTTATGAAAAGGATCGATAGAGGGTTGTGATGTCGATATAGGGTCCTAGCGAAGAAAATGAGTCTCCCCGACATAGAACGAAGCGGCATCGGCGAAGGGTCATGCTTTTGCCACAGGGTCACGACGATGAGTGATGGTCTCACCGACTACAAGGAGAGCTTGATGTCCAGAGAGTAAGAGTGAGCTAGGGGGGATAAGAGGATTTTGCCATGATGTCCTACCGACTAGCGATAATCATGCTAGCCATCTTTTGTGAGCTTGATATAACTTATGAGCCCGCCGAGATGTCTCACCGACTGTCTCATCTCTTGCCGATAGCTGCCCAATGGATGAAGTCACATCAGGGAGACACCGATGGTGTCTCCACCGGACATCTGACGGCCGAGGCCGAACCACTGAATCCTCATTGAAGCGTGATCATCCGGTGAAGGGGGGCGAAGGGGTGATTCATTGGTCCTTTTATTGGAATTGACTGCCCTTGTGTACAGAAGATGGAAGCAAGATACAAAAAAATAGATTAATTTGTCCTTTGAGGAACAAATGATGATACGAATAGGTGGTGATGAGGTTGGATCTTACAAAATGACACGGTTTTCGGGGAGAATGGTCAATATGTAGAAGTTGAAGGGCGTGAAGGAACTGAAGAAAGATGAAATATCAATGACTCGAGGGGATAGTTGTGAAAGCCCACTATGAATGGGAGGTAGATAATAATGTGGGATATTTTGAAAGACATTCAAGGTAAGGGTTACAAAGGACTTAGAAGATCCGACAGGTAGAAGAAGTAAATCTAGCGACTACCAAAAGATCAAAAGGACTTCTCCTAAGGATAGAAATCCTTTGTGAGCATGGACAACAGGGCTTCCACATTAAATACACATTGACTCCCTTAAAAAGATCTGAGGGCCGACCCTCCTACAGTTGACAAATATTTTGTAAAACCCTAGTGCAGGGGACAACACTTTCAAGTTGATACATCCTGTATATAAGGCAGGCTTGCCTCTTTGTAAAGGTTAGAACTTTTGGAAAGAAAATAGAGCTTTGTTAGAAGGGTTTAAAAGAAAGTTAGGACTGTTAGGAATTGGTGAGTTAGCAGAAAAGAAAGAGTTGCATCTTGATTCTGAGTAATAGGAGCTCCTCTTTGTCTTCTTGGTTAGCAGTAAGATTTTAGTACACATTGTAATGTGTCATCTAGGTTCTCTTAGCGTAGTTGGAAACAATCTGAAGATTCAGATTCTCTGTACACTAGTGATTGTGCCAGCTTTGTAAACATTGTTTAACTATTTTTAAATAGTAGAAACAATCGAGTTTAATCTGCTATGTTGTGTTCTTGAATGATACTTGTCTCGGTTTGATCATTTAGGATTTGTAGACCTCTTCAAAGAATGAAATATTATTTTTTGTTTTGTTTAAATGGTAATTAAAATCTGTTGTGTGAATTAGCACTGTGAATGAAAGAGGTTGTGTGTCAATCACAAGCTTATCTTGTTCTGCAGTTTTGGTTTACAAATTTCTTGAAGTTAACAAGTATGGTTAAATTTAGATGAACTATTGTTCTTTCTGTTTCAAAACCCTGATCTATCTTTTGTTGTTTATTTAAAAACCCCAGTTAAAGTAGGCTTTATTTTCATGCTTGATTTAAGAATAGTCCAGAAGCTTAACACCAGCAGGCCCCTTGAATATTACTGTTGCATTGACCACTAAGTAACATCAACACAAATTAGACCCAACTACAAAGACCTTGAGACTAAAGGCATCCATGTGTTTCCTTTCTCTTTAGGAGAAGCAAAATAGCAATATTTTGCTTGTATTGATATGAGTACCAAATGCAGCTATCAACAGAGCGTAGAAAGGAGAGCCATAAGGGAAAGCTACATAAACATGGGTTTTCATCTCCAGAGAAGTCCCACAAAGTTATTTGATCAGCTAAAAATCCACCGCCTTTGATAGAACTTAAGACCCCAACAAGACACAAGAATCATAAGACTGGGGCAACCATCATAACACCCTTGTCAGCTCTGCTCACTCCACCAGGTTTTTTCGTGCCCCCAACTTGGATACCTGTCATCCACCATCGTCTATCTCAGAGTGTTATCTGGCTGATTCAACCCACACAATAAACAGCCACCACCACCATATTGGCATTCTTTCAGAATAATCCCTCTCATTCGAGGGACTATCCTGGAGGTTTTCTGATATACCCCAAAAATATTGAGAAATTCTACCCTAAGTACATTCATGGTGAGTCGAGGAGTGTTGAAGAGCATATATAGGCTTTTAAGGACACCTGTGCAAGAGCTCAAATAGCTCATCATGATGTAGTTTGTAGGTTGTTCCCTTATTTCTTAGGGGACATGGCATACAACTGGTACCTCAATCTTCCTCAAGGCTCTATTCTGACTTGGACAAATTTAGAAAATGCATTCATCAATCAGTTTAGGGTCTATGTGGATCCAACTCTTTTATATCATCAGTTTGCAACCATAAGGAAGGAACCAGGTGAATCTTTGCCTTTATTCAATACCAGGTTCCAGCGAATGTATAGGAGATTACAAGATCCCTATCTGGTTACTGAGAACAGTGCCATTCAGGCATACTTTAGGGTTATCGACCCTCTGCTAGGTTTATTCCTACAAAGAACTTATCAACCAGTTGATATCGATTCCCTATCCAAAGTTTATCACCTGGTTATTAAGCTACAACAACAAACTAACTCTCAATCGAGTTTGGGAGGAGGTTTTCCTTCACTAGGGTATCATATGTCTAGCCCAACCCCTCTATTTAACACTATCCCAGGGATGTCTCCTTCCCACTATGGGCCTACATCTGAATTACAAACCCAACCACTAGTTCCATTCTTTACTAGTAGGACTACTGACCCCTTTCAACAACCCCAAGGTCCCCAAAGTCTGCATAACCAAGTTGGAACCACAAGCCATGTTGATCAGCCACCTATGGCTAAGGCTATTGAAAGTGAAAAGACTACTCAGCTTACCAATGAAGTAGAAACCTTGAAGAAAACACTGTCCCAAGTCACTAATGACATGGCTCAGCTTATGTTGAACCCATCTCAGAATCAGGTTAATTACCCCAATCAAAACAACAACCAGGGTTCTTATCAGAACAATAACAATTACAACCAGAGAGGTTATCAAAGCCAAAATAGAGGGTATAACCAGAGAATAAATAACAACAGGCAATGGAATACATGGCCTAATAATGGTGGAGTTCCTCATAACTATCAAGCAAATGAGGAGAAGTCACTTACTGCGAATGTGGCTGACCTGAATTTCATGACTAACTAGTGTAGGCTGCATGATACAACGACTCATTCGGAGGTAAATTGCCCTCAAATGGAGAAAATTGTCAAAATGGCACATGAAGATGCCCACACATTCCAAGGGAATTCGAACAAAGGAGGTGACTGAGTGGATACTGCCATGACTTATGAGCTCTTTGAGGAGGAGCTTTCATTCCCAAGACAAGAAGAAAATGAGCCTGAGGAAGACTCATATGATGCCCAAGCCTTTCAGTCAAAAGGAGGACACTTCCTAAGAAATCAAAGTAAGGGTCCATTTACTACATCAGCACCCCCTAATCATATGGTACCCCCAAATCAAAGTGCTGATAATAACCCTTCTCCACCAAAGGGCCCGTCTGACCTCCATAACAAGGGTAATCCCTCTGCTGTTTTCAAAAGTAATCCAAGTTTTAATGCAGAATTTGACATTGTCTCTGAGATGAAGAAACAAAAAACTTCTTTTTCATATTTTGACATTTTGAAGTGGTGCCCTGCTCAAAGGGAGATAGTGTTGAAAGCTTTGGAACAAGTAGATAAGGAAAAAGGAAAGAGCAAGGTTACCTCCCCTGCAGACATGAATGCAGCCTTATACAGAAGCAAAGTAGGTACTCCT
>VDFB02064095.1:0-12347 GCA_007258455.2 Sequoia sempervirens
CAAAGTTGATTGATGGCCCACAAAAACTCAAACACAACCAATTTCCTAAGTGCAGCTATAAGTCAACGAAAAAAATGAAGGTTCACGAAAGATGAGAGAAAATACATGTGTAGAATGAACAACTTCATTGTAATCCAAAATCGTAGTCACTAAAGTTGATCGACGATGCCTGAAATCTCAAACACGAGCAATTTCCTAAATGTAGGTATAACTCAACAAAAACTGAAGATTCGTGAAAGGAGATTAAAAATATGTGTAGAGAATGCACAAATACAATATAGTACACAATTGTTATCACCAAAGTTGATCGATTGCCTACGAAAACTAAAACACAAGTGTTTTCCTAAATGGGGTATAACTCAACAAAAAATGAAGGTTCGTGAAAAACGATTAAAAAGATGTGTATAGAATGGACAACTATAGTACAATAAACAATTGTAGTCAACATTGGTGACTACGATTGTGGATTGCACTATATTTGTGAATTTTATATGCGTATTTTTTATGCCCTTTTGTGAACCTTCATTTTTCATTGACTTATAGCTGCATTTAGGAAACCACTAGTGTTTGAGTTTTCATGGGTCATCAATCAACTTTTGTGACTATGATTGTGGATGGCACTGTAGTTTTCCATTCTATATGCGTATTTTCTATTGCTTTTCGTGACCCTTCATTTTTCATTGAGTTATAGCCGTATTTACGAAACCACTCATATTTGAGTTGTCATAGGCCATCGATGAACATTGGTATAGAATGCACAACTAAAGTATAATATATAATCGTATAAACCAAAGTTGTTTGATGGCCCATGAAAACTCAAACATGAGTGTCTTCCTAAATGCGGCTATAACTCAACAAAAAATGAAGGTTCGTGAAGGCGATTAAAAATATGCATACATAATGCATAACTACAATACGATACAAAAACGTAGTCACCAAAGTTAATCGATGGCCCACAAAAATTCAAACATGAGTGGTTTGCTAATTGTGGCTATAACTCAATAAAACATGAAGGTCAGCAAAATGCTATAAAAAATTTGATTATGAAATGTGATGAGCCCAAAATCTGCTTATAGTTTGGATACTATGGTGAAATTTTAATGCCTTTACTTTTATTATTTGTGGTTGTTTAAAACTCTTTTGAAACCTTTTATGGGGATATCCTGTAGCAAAACACTTTCATGTTCCTGCAGCTTATTGTGTTGACCTGACTGCATTTATTACCCTGTTGACTTCCTAAATGACTGGTATATCACATATAGTTTTTGAATGATGAAATGGATTTAAATGTGTGATTAATGAACGGATATTGTGTATATGCCATACGCCTTTTCTTTCGCATATGTTACCTTTTGTATCGCAGGTTGTTGAAGAATGATCGAGTCAAGCGCAGCCGATCTCGGCCTTGTAGTAAAGTCCATTTCCTGCATGACTTCAAGGAAGCTCAGTGAACTCTTGACGAAACCATTAGGGCGTTCAAGATTCTCTGGATCCGGGTTGAACACATAAATTCATTTATGAAGTTTGTTCCTTGATGCAGGATACACTACTTCCGATCTTTCTTTGATAGGGTTGGTTGGTACTCTCGATTTTAAATAAGAAGTTCTCCTCTATGCTTGGTAAAAGAGATGATAGTTAAGATAGATAAACATGATAGCGAGATATCATGCAAGAGTTGAGTATGATAATGAAAAGCAGAATCTGTTTGACAAGAGACAAAATTTGTTGTTAGTTTCTATGTCAACAAAGCAATGTATACCATTCTGTTTTCATGAATAAAGTTTGATGAAGTTCTGAGTTCAACACCTGCGTAATCAGTAGATGCTTGCTAAGGGGGCCCACTTAGTAAGTATCTGTAGCTAGTTAGTTAGCTGTTCTTTTCCATTGATCTTCAGTTAGCTTTCATCTATGAAGTTTTCATACAAACTCAGTCTTGTATTGCTCCTGCAGCATAGGGAATCCATCCCTGTGCCTGTTCCTGCAGCATAAGGCCAGTTCTTAGTTTGTGTTTTAGTTGAAGCTGTTATGGTTTCTATTTTAATCAAATCATAGCTGAGTTAAAAGAACTTTGCATTACCTTTCCTATAGCGTGGATAGAATTCCCTTCTAAGTATTTATTTCTGCTAAGTTTTGACTGAAACTAGTTCTTAGTGCATATATTTTGTAGCCATTTAAAGTATAAATTCCCTGGTTTGACAAGTGAAATGAAGCGTCCATAGAGATATTAAGTACTTACATTTGAAATGTCCAATTCCCAGGAAAGGTTTTATTGTGATTATCATATCCTTTTATAGGCGCGACCATTTTTGGCGTCATTGTCGGGGATGGCGTTAAGCTAAGGATTTTTTAGGAAGTCATTTTTAGTATTAGTTTGGTTTGTTAGTCAAAAAAATTTCAAAATCTTTCAAACCACAATTCATCGTATTGCATGCATAGAAGAAGAAGAGACGCACTAGGAAGGTTCCTCCCTAAAAACCTGTTTGTTGAACTACCATTTGACCCAGCTGACAACGAACCTAAGGAAAATTCATTCGCTTTGTTATTCCAGCAACCAAACATGGCAAATAATCCACCTAATAATCCACCCTCCACTTTTGAGTTTCCCATTGTTCCCCAAGCGAGATACTAATAACAATCTTAAGAATATACCTTCTTCACTACTTCCAAAATTCCTTAAGCTAGTCTGAGACCATGAAACTTTTACGTTTTGGTTCGTGTCCTCCCCAGCAGTCCTATTCACAATCTGATTGCCCATAAAAGGCGGTGTTTGCTTCACACCCTTGAAGGAGGAGCTCTTAAGATGGTTCATGGAAGTGCAGAGGGAAAGTGTTGTTGATAGTTGGGCAGCCATCTTGAGACAAAAGTGAGAAGTATAAGAATATTGTAGAGTGCGATGGGGAATGACATATTAGAATTCAGCGGAAGGAGGATGAAGTCTAGAAGATTATATTTCAAAGTTACATTTTCCACTTTCGGGAACTAAAACCATACTCTCAAGGACTGCATAAAGTACTCTCTTTCCTAAGGGGAATCATTGATTCATGTAAGAGCCGGACACGATGGGAGGTGATATAGCTAACTGTCTTGGGATGATATAAATAAAATATATCTTAACTACTCTCGAGCAATAGTTAAGAAAGGTTGAGGTCATCATGCTACAGTGGGGAAGTCTTCTTCTAGTGGAGTTTCTTGGATGGAGATAACAAACTTGGCATCATTCCAAGCGGGGACATCGTATGTGGCTACTGGCTGGATACTATGCCAAGCCGGAAGAAACATGTGAAGCTGAGGTTTGCATTTGAGTTCTATCCATATTGCAGACAGAAGAAGCGTGACTGTAGATGCAAGATGGTGGCTAATTTGAAAGCTAGGCAACTACCTACTGACTTCAAGCCAATAGAAGGTGATGATGATCAAGTGTTTTTTGTTGCACAAAGGAGACCATGGGCCCAAAGATAAGGTATGCCTCAAGATCCTTTAACTTTTGGTAATCCTTATTATGGCTATAATAGCCAATGGCAACATACATATGGATCACCACCACCCTGGAATCCACCTCAACCGGGTGGCTAATTACCGAGACCATATTCTTAATCTCTTCAAGGTTGTACAGCATCCCACAAGAGACAATGGACCCACCTTAAGGTAATTGGCAGCAAAACCCTCAATGGAGAGGTCCTCAGCAACGGCAAAACCAGTCCTCTGGATTCCTGCAGCTTCCATAGACGCAACAACAAGCCCTTATGCCACCTCCTGCAGCAACTGCCACAAATACTGGACTTCCAAAACAAATGCCTATGCCTGCCCAGCCGTTGCCAAATCTCAATAATAGGCAATAGCAGCAGCCTCAACAGCCTACGTATCTTGCTGAAGCCAACCAATATCAAGCTTATGCCTTAGACGTTAATGAAGTCCATTTGAGGTCTGGAACCACTTTACCTGCTCCAAAACTGCCTCTAATTATTGAAATACCAGATTCTTCCCTTGAAGAATCTACTGCACCTGCTGATCCTCCTGAGCATATGCCTATACCTGATACAGTTTCTAAGGAGCCTGTTTTGCAAAGTCAAGAAAAATCACCTTTTCCTCAGAGGTTGCAAAATACTGCATTTAAATCTATGGAAGAACCCACTTTTGACATTCTGGATCAGCTCAAAAATGTACAAATTCAAATCCCCTTATTTCAGGCTATTAAAGATGTACCCATTTTTGGAAAAGCTATTAAAGAGCTGGATGAAGAAAAGGATCTCAAACAATTCATGTCTTAGGGAAGTAGAAACACGATATAATGTTGGAAAATGTGATCATCCCAAATATATTGACCCTAGAAGTCCTGTAGTACAAATACATATAAATGGCCAAATTGTAAAAAATGTTTTGATTGACTTAGGTGCTGCCATTAATGTCATGACAAAGTATACTATGGACTCCTTGAACATTGCAAACATTAGGTCTACACCCACAGTTCTGCAGCTTGCAGATAGTTCCACAGTTAAACCTGATGGGATGGTGGAAGATGTAATTGTCACTCTTGAATCTTGGGAGTATCCAGCTGATTTCACGATATTATCAGTTAAGGCAACTTTAGGAGGGTATCCAGTTATCCTTGGTAGACCATGGTTAGCAACTGCTGATGCTTTTATAGGATGTCGCTCTGGAGATATGACAATTTCTGATGGACAGTCCACAAAAAAATTAGCTCTGTATCTGCCTACTAGACCTCAACCAGATTTGTCCCAACTTGTTTGGCCAGATGAGGGGGAAGAAACTGAAGAAGCCAATTCTTTGACTCAATTAATGATGCTTCAAAATGATCCATTCTCACAACTTCAGAGTGAGGATGTTTTGCTCTTTCAAATTCTACAGTACAACTCTGATATGGGTAGTTCATCTGATCCAAATGGCAGCCATCTACAATGTTTCCTGCAGCAACCAAATTCTGAGAGTTCACTGCCTAAACTTCCAGCAATTTTTCATCACTTGCTTCCACAAGAAGTACAAACATCACCTGTAGATTCTATGAGTAATCTTACTAAGCAGATAGAATTGTCTCCAGGTCACTGTTTGAATATCAATAGCAAGTTGTCACAATCTCAACAGGTTATCTTATTAAAAATGCTACAAGATCAGCATAAAGCTTTTGCATGGGAATATGGAGACATGCAAGGAATAGACCCTCAAGTTTGTACTCACAGGATATATATCAAAGAAGATTGTTTACCAGTTAGACAACCTCAAAGGAGAGTAAATCCAGCACTTAGAGAAATAGTTAAAAGTGAGCTTCAAAAATTGCTTGATGCTGGTTTTATTTATCCAATCTCTGAAAGTCAATGGGTTTCTCCATTAGTTATTGTTTCCAAGAAAGGTGGAAAATGGAGAGTGTGTCTGGCAAAAGATATTTTTCCTTTTTGGATGGGTACAGTGGGTACAATCAGATAAAAATTGCCCCCGAGGATAAAGATAAGACCACTTTTACCTGTCCATGGGGACCATTTGTTTATTCAGTCTTTCCTTTTGGTCTATGCAATGCGCCAACAACATTTCAGAGAGCAGTAATTAGTATCTTTGCTGATATATCTCATGACTGTATGGAGATTTATATGGACGATTTCACCACCTATGGAATCACATTTGAAGAAGTACTGGTGAATTTAGAAAAGGTATTGAAAAGGTGCAGAGAGCAAAATTTGTCTCTAAACAGTGAGAAGTGTTTTCTAATGATGGAAGAAGGTATTGTTGTAGGTCATTATATTTCAAAGAATGGAATTCAGGTTGACCCTGCTAAAATTGATGTTATTCTGCATTTACAAACTCCTGCAAAACAAAAAGATGTCAGAAGTTTCCTTGGCCATGCAGGGTATTATAGAAGGTTTATAAAAGATTTCAGTAAAATTGCCAGTCCACTTTATGCCTTATTAACTAAGGATTCTCAATTTGAGTGGACAGAGGCTTGTGAAAAATCCTTCCTGCAACTAAAGGACCTGCTTACTCAAACTGCTGTTCACATACATGCTGATGCCTCTGATTTTGGTATAGGAGCAGTTTTAAGTCAAAAAGAAAATTCAGTTGAGCATGCCATCTACTTTATTAGCAAGAACCTTCAAGGTCTTGAGCTCAACTATACTGTTACAGAAAAGGAATTGCTTGTAGTAGTCTATGCTTTGAATAAATTCAGGCATTATGTCACAGGTTATCAGATATTCGTCCATACTGACCATGCAGCAATCAAATATCTGATGAACAAACTAGCCATTTCTGGTAGATTGGCAAGATGGCTCTTGTTGTTACAAGAATTTGACATTACAATAATTGACAAACCAGGAAGAGCTAATGTTGTAGCTGACTTTTTATCAAGACTTCAATCAGCTGCACCTGATGAACATGAGGTCATTGATGATAGGTTCCCAGATGAACACTTGTTTTCCATTACTGCACATACACCATGGTATGCAGATATTGCCAATTATCTAGCAGCAAACAGAATACCAGATCATTTTTCTCCAAAAGAAAAGAAATTGTTAATAGAGAAAATTCTTTGTTTTATACTGAACCTGATTAAGTGATGCGAAGATGTGTAAGAGAAGATGAGACTTATGATATCTTGCATGCTTACCGTGATGAACCATGTGGGGGACATTTTTCAGCAAAAAGAACATCAATGAAGATTCTTACAACAGGGTACTACTGACCAACATTACACAAAGATGTTGTGGCCTATACAAGGAAATGTGATAGATGCCAATGTATGGGAAGACCAACCAAGTCAAATGAAATGCCACTATATCCACAGGTAATAGTCACCTCTTTTGATAAGTGGGGAATGGATTTTGTGGGACCAATTGATACACCATCAAATGGCAAGTCATACATTCTAGTTTGCACGGACTATGTAACAAAATGGGTTGAGGTAAAAGCTATGACTCATGCTCGAAATAACAAGGTTGCTGAATTTCTGTATGAACAAATTTTCACTAGATTTGGAGTTCCCAGAGAGCTCGTAACTGATCAAGGAGCTCAATTCACATTGAATCTGATCACTGCACTAATGAATGACTATAAGATCAAACATAGGAAGTCCAGCCCCTATCACCCTCAAGCCAATGGTCAGGCGGAGGTAACAAACAGGGAAATTGAGACGATCCTAACAAAGACTGTGCAGCTCCATAAAAAAGATTGGAACAATCGACTTCTTAAAGCAGTTAGGGCCTACAGAACTACGTGGAAGACAACAACTGGGTTTACACCTTTTGAGCTGCTTTATGATAAAACAGCAATGTTGCCCATTGAATTTGAGCACAAAACTTTGAGGACAGCTCTTGAACTCAATATGGAAATATCTGAAGCACAGAAAGACCGTCTACTACAGCTAAATTCATTGGACGAAATGAGATAAGCAGCCCTGTAGCACACAAAAGCAATCCAACAGCAAAGGAAGAAATGGCATGATCAACATATCAAAACTAGGAAATTTTATGCTGGTGATTGGGCTCTGTTATATGATACCAGATATCAAGAGAGCCAAGGTAAGCTCACAACACGCTGGATTGGCCCCTATGAAGTTGAGAATGTGTTTGACAATGGAGTTGTACAGCTGGCGACAATTGATCAAGTCCATTTCAAAATGCTAGTTAATGGCCATCGACTCTGGTTGTACCATAAACCAATTTCAAAAGAAAAAATTCATGCAGCAGTTCATTTAGATTCCTCCCGCTACTCTTCCTGCAGCCGGAGGCTTTAGCCTTTCTCCTGCAGCTTCACCGTAATTTTGAAAAAGCATGCTCATAATAAAGGTTTTCTTTTTAAAAGGAAACCCCTTTTTCTCCATTCTCATTTATCGCCCCCACCTCACTTCTCTATCTTCCATCCATCCATCTCATCCATTCATTTCATCCATTCATCTCGTCTGCCCACATCACCCATCCACTTCATCTGCCCACATCACCCTTAATTAAGATATCATTCCCAACTGTCAACTCATGCAGACCCCATCATCTTTCTTCACACGTACATGCAAATATCAAAGGTACGCCATACTTTTGTTATCGCATATTTGATTTATTTTATTCTATTAATTTACTGCTATGCATGTACCGGTCATTATTACCCGATCTCCGCCTATTTTTTAGTACATGTGAGGACACATGTCATACTCTCAGTAGGGGGCGAGGTAATCCACCTTTTAAAACCTGTCTTTTCGCCGCTGCCATAACTGCACAAATAATTTTTTTTATTATTCTTCTAGTACTTTCCAAATATGATCGCATGTCCTTCTTTATTGCATGTTTTCCTTGTAAATTACGATTAAGACTGCTAGTTTAAAAAGTTCATTTTTGGTAAAGAAAGAAATGTGACGGCACGATAGAAGAAAAACCAGAGCAGAAAGGGGAACAGAGAATTTGAATTCTCAGTAAGGAATTGAGTTCAGAGGAAAACTGTGAACATGGGTGGTCAGCTGGTGCGACATGAGCCTATAGCTCATGAATTATTATTACAAAATCCTCAAACAGTCCACGCATTCAGCATCTATGGATGGTTAAACTATTTCTTGAGCTTAAATGCTTTTGATGAGGAGGCTGCTGGAGAATTTTTGAGAACCCTTTTTGAAGGGGAAGCCACTGTATGGGGTCTAACGGTTGTTGCAACTAAAGATAGAATTGCTGAAATGTAGAACTCCAACCATTGGAGAAAATTTTTTTCTTCGGATCACGTATTTGCAAAGTGAGTTTTCAATATTACACTAATGGACCTTTGGAAGTCTCCAAGCAAAAATGTTGCCTCCTCCTTATTGAGAATCGCCACTTACATAATCAGGTATTTAACTTTTGTGAAGGTCGTTTCTCCTACGCGCATTCTTATCATTTCAAATTATTAAGTCATATGAAGCATGGGTTAGTTGTAAAATGTTCTGAATTTCCTGTTTAAATTTCTAGAACAAAGTGCCCACGGAACCCAACAAGGGAAATATAATTTTGTTGCTCACCATGGCCTTATTAAATTACTGATTGAGCACTCTTTGAGAGATGTCTCAGCTCTTTCTTGGCAACAATTTGTTGCCAAAAATATCTTGCAAATTCCACAACCCCTAGGGTACTTACCCCCATGACCTGAAAGAAGAAAGGTATAATACCGGTAGAGAGGGCAAGGTCATCTAATCCTATAGCACACAGTGCGACTCCCAGGAATCTTCTGTTGGGATGCAAACTAGGTCTACCACTAGGAGAGAGAAGGGAAAAACAAAGGCATGCGAGTCGTCTGGGGCAGAACAAACCCCAGAGTCTGACCCTCATTCTCGAAAAAGAGACGAAATGCGCATCTCACGTAGCACCTTCCTGTGGTCGTCTCTCTTACGTGACAGCACATTTGCTAACACCAATTCACAATCATCCTCCTAGCCCGGTGAGCCCTCTAAACAAACAAGAAAAGGAGGCTACCCGGGAACATCTCTTGCGGCCTTTGGAGTTACCAGAGTTTCCACAAGGAAACAATGTAAAACCTCCCCTGCTTCACCTCAACCAGAGGTTATTGTAATCTCAGAAGGGTCTGTAGAGTCTGAACTTGATGTTTCTTAGAATGTGTCTGAAAATGCTGCACAAAGTTCATTCGTTCCTGAAGAGGAACAAGTTGAGACAAAAGAAATAGGGCATAATGAGCAAGGGTTACCAAATCTTGATGACTTGGCTACCGCTACTATGTAGTTTTCGGAGGAAGCACAGTCTTCTCCACTACAACAATAAGAATTCATCTTGCAGCAAAAGTAGGAACTGACTGAACAATTGAATGTGCCTAGTGAAGCTACATTTCAGCTGTGCAACTTGTAAAAACCATTGTTGTTTATAAAGAAGACATTTTGATTGAGTTTCTAGAATATGTCAAAGCTAAGCGGGAAAGCGGAGTTACATTGCAAACCGACTTTCGGCACATAGCCCAAGCTGACATGCAACAAAGGTCTGTAGGAGTGAAAGGAAGAACTGAAAAAAGGAAATTGAGAGAAGTGAGCGGGAAATATTTGAGTTGAAAACAAAAATGGATGGGAAATGTTAAAATGGCGAATGGGATTATGGAATGCAAACCACCACCGAGAATTTATGCTGTGCCTTAAGGAGCAGTTTTATGGTTCCAACTAATGAAATTTCGAAATCAAGATCCTATACTTCCTGCTTGCTAATGAATTTTCACCTGAGGCATATCGGGCAGCCTAATTGGTTAAGAAAATTCTACATTATTGAATTTTATTTATGGCTTCAATTCCATCAAAAATAGAATGGAGACCCTCTTACGTATATTGGTGATATCCATTTGAAATCATTTATGTCGCAGCAAATAAAGTGATGAATTATATGGGGCAATGGGAAATGTCTCGATTTGAGAGAATGGAGTGTTCCCATTCACGGCTCTCAAAATTCAAACCCCCATGCAATGTTGAAAGACTGGTTTGCTCTGACATATGGCATTAATAATATTATAGCCAGAGAAAAGATATTTGATATCAGGAAACAGGTATATGATGAATTTCAGGAACAGTCATATTCATTTTGGAGGCTGGCATACACCAGAAGTGAGAAAAGGTGGGAAAGATTAACCGTTGGACTAAGAAGATCCGAACCTCATAGTCCCCTAAATTTCACAGTAGCTCTTAAATGATCAAGTAGATATATATAGTTGGGACTTCAAAAGAGATTTGAACTATGGTTGCCATTGACATTCGGACCTCTTTTGTGCTAATGTGGCCTTTATCCTCACGGACTCTGAATCTGTAGTGATTTTGAGGATGCATTAGGTATGAAAGATTAATGGGATTTGAAGAATTTTATTACAGGTTTGGAAATCCATTTCAAAGTCATCACGACAATAGCGATTTGAGAAATTTCGGAAAAGTTAATCTTTGGAGGACCAACGCGGTAGAGCTAGTAGAGGCGATTGATGAGCCAAAAATGTGCTCATAGTTTGGATACTATGATGAACTTTTAATGCCTTTACTTTTATTATTTGTGGTTGTTTAAAACTCTTTTGAAACCTTTTATGGGGATATCCTGTAGCAAAACACTTTCATGTTCCTGTAGCTTATTGTGTTGACCTGACTGCATTTATTACCCTGTTGACTCCCTAAATGACTGGTATATCGCATATAGTTTTTTGAATGATGAAATGGATTTAAATGTGTGATTAATGAATGGATATTGTCTATATGCCATACGCCTTTTCTTTCGCATCTGTTACCTTTTGTATCACAGGTTGTTGAAGAATATTCAGTCAGCCCTTGTGCGATCTTGTATACCGGTAAAAAGTCCATTTCTTACCGCGACTTCAAGGCTCCTCAAACCGAAGACTCTTTGACGAAAACCGTTGGGAAAGATTTTTAATGATATCAGTCTGGAAAAGAGTGGAAGCTAGATTCTCGGATCGGGTTGAACACATAAATTCATTTTATGAAGTTTGTTCCTTTGATTAAGGATACACTTTACTTCCGTCTTTCTTTGATAGGGTTGATTAGTAAGCTCTCCTGATTTTTAAAATAAGAAGTTCTCCTCTTCTGCGTGAGTAAAAAAAGAGAGATGATAGTTAGAGTAAGATAGAAGCATAGTGATAGCAGATATCTAATGTAAGAGTAGAGTATGATAATGAAAAGTAGAATCTGTCGACAAGAGACATAATTTGTATTTAGTTTCTATGTCAACAAAGCAATGTATACCATTATGTTTTCATGAATAAAGTTTGATGAAGTTCTGAGTTTAGCACCTGCGTAATCAGTAGATGTTTGCTAAGGGGGCCCACTTAGTAAGTATCTGTAGCTAGTTAGTTAGCTGTTCTTTTCTGTTGATCTTCAGTTAGCTTTCATCTATGAAGTTTTCATACAAACTCAGTCTTGTATTGCTCCTGCAGCATAGGGAATCCATCCATGTGCCTATTCCTACAGCATAAGGCCAGCTCTTAGTTTGTGTTTCAGTCGTAGTTGTTATGGTTTCTGTTTTAATCAAATCATAGTTGAGTTAAAAGAACTTTGCATTACATTTCCTGTAGCGTGGATAGAATTCCCTTCTAAGTATTTATTTCTGCTAAGTTTTGACTGAAACTAGTTCTTAGTGCATATATTTTGCCGTGCCATTTAAAGTATACGTCCCCTGGTTTGACAAGTAAATGAACATGCATAGAAAGATATTAGTCACCTATTGGAATATCCAATTCCCAGGAAAGTTTTTATGATTATCATATCCTTTTATAGGTGCGACCAAAATGCACAACTACAATGTGATCCACAAGCATAGTCACCAAAGTTGATCGATGGCACACGAAAACTCAAACTCGAGGGGTTTCTTAAATGTGGCTATAACTAAACAAAAAATGAAGGT
>VDFB02064096.1:0-62216 GCA_007258455.2 Sequoia sempervirens
ATATATATATATATATATATATATATATATATATATATATATATATATATATATATCATTTTTTGCAAATCGTAATTGCTGAAAAAACCAGTAGAGTTGCATGATGTGTAATCCTAAATCTGCTCTATAAATTGGGACAAAAACTATATACCCATTAAATTTCATGATTATAATGTAGGGATTTGAAGAAAATCTAACAAAAATTGTATACCCATTAAAGTTCATGTGCAAATTGTAATTACTGAAAATACAAAACATCTACCCAAATAAGTCGAAGACAACAAATTAACCCATATCCTAAAACCCCTCAATAAATTGGGGTAAAAATTGTATACCCATTAAATTTCATGATTATATAGGAAAAAATAGTATTACCCATTAAATTTCATGATTATACCGTTAAAAAATCCGACAATGCTCTATTTAAATCGTGAACATTCTATGTAATTAGTTCTAGTATACCGTAAAAAATAATCATAGCAGTCAAACCCTTGATGCCATAGATAGAATAATTCACGAGTGATTCTATTTCATTCACATTGTATGTAATGAAAAATGATTACAGTCAAACCCTCAATGCCATATAGAGAAATGATTCTAAAACACACAAAAGTGCACACAAACACTGTCAATGCCAACAAAAACCCATTATTAAACAAACAATAGTGCAGGGGAAAACACACAGAGATGTACCTGGGAGCATATGGGAGCTGACAGAAGTGGTGAACCTCGTAGGAGGCCACGATGACGGTGAGAGAAGAAAGATGGAAGTGAAAATGGGGAATAAAACCACAAGAGATAATTAGATTAGGTCTTAAAGATGCTCGACAACCTGCAGTTAAATAAACCCATACATGTGGTTTGTTGAACGTATATGTGGCATGTGGTGATTAAGATAATGTGGTGAGGTTGAGATATAAGCGCCCACCTCCTAGTGGACCCACGTGTAATAATGAGCGGGCCCACATACAAACACAAGTTGAAATAGATTTATTGATAATTAGAAATAGGTTTTTTTTTTTTAAATGGCCTTTTAATGAATGGGTAGTGGTGAAGTGGTAAAGATGTAGTGGATGGAGGTTTAAAAACACTCTTTTTGACCACTTTCACTTTATGGGTTCTAGAGGACACATTTTAACTACCCACAAGCCAATTTTTTCTTTTTAAGCTAATAACTCACCTACAAACAAGCCCAAAAAAATTGAAGAAATCAAACGTATTTTCGACTCTCTACGAATGCACAAAGTTAGCCTTGGTGACTACTGGTATGTTTCCCCTAGATCTATATTTTATCCTCAATTTTAATAGTAGCCCATTAGTAATTTTTGAAAATTGCATCCTAATATAAAATAATTCTCAATTGAGTCCAAAAATCCCAAAAACCTATAAATGGATATAAAAATTGATAAGGTTTGGGCAAGTTGTAGATTCAATAATTTTAAAGGTATCTTCAAAATTCAGGTTGTACCATCCTATACAATTTTATATGGATTTTTATTATCCAAACAGTTTGTACTTGTCAAAAATAGATTGTGTTACTGAAGTCAATAAAATATTTCAAGCATATTCCTAGTTATGTAACTATTTGCATCACCCTACATCATAAAAGGCACAATGTTTTATTTGGTATTTTTAATTGGTTAGGGGTATAACTTATCAGGGTGCGACAAGGATTTATTGGCTATTATTGGGATTTTAAGGGATATGATTCAAAGTGCTAATTTGTATCAATGACTTACATCCAAAGTTCACTAGTGGTCACTACTGATGCTTAAAACCCTCACTTCTAGGCAAACAATGTCCTATGGGAAGTTTCATAGATGTGGGACCCAATTTTGTTGTCTACGAAATGACCTCCAGGGTTTTAGAAGTTGGCTCTTCAAATGATTTCAAAGGAAAATGGAAGAGAGAAAGTAGGAAAAACTGAAATAAAACTAATTAAGGCAATACGCCAAAAACACCTCTGGTAGTCACCACTAATTTACATAATATAGATCAAAACTTTCCAAACACCATAAACAATTTAAAAGAGTGTTTGCATGATTTAAAGTCTATAACATTCATGGAAAGATTATACTATAAAATTAAGGAATCAAAAATAATAGGCAACCATCAATCTCATAAACTGTTGTTATCTCTATTCCAAAACTAAAAGTTACAATATATTCTCTCCATAAACAGTTAATAGAAATTTCTACTAAGAGAGGAACCAAATATTGGAACCAGAACTGAACAAGCAGAACCAACGAGACATAACCCTTGACAATGATAACATCTTAGAATAAACAAGTGTCGTTGCGCTTCATGGTTGGGACTCTCGAGGCCAAGAAAACTTGACACTTGGAGTCTCCCGCATGTTTCCATCATGAAAACTTGGCAACAAAATTAGATATTCAAAATGTTTTGACGTGCACACATATGTGATCTGTAGATTCCAGGCATGGCAATACCTTAATACTCAGGGGACTTCAAATGCTGACATGTGCTTCACTTGGACTGTCGTAGCAACTTGACCAATAGTGCATCTTTTTCTTGCAAAGGGAACTCTTTCACTCTTCAAAGCGTGTGGTGATGCCATGTAGAATTTTGGGTCCATATTTTGAATCTCCTTGCCTCCAATGCATTGGTGGCACCATGGTGTTGTCCCAAAGGAAATTCGAGTATTGTTTGTAGCAAGTGAGCGTGGGGGTGCCACATGTCTATAGTGGGGAAGCCCTTTCATAAAGTGAATTCTGCCAAGGCTGCAAAATAAAGAGGAGGCTGGAGTTGGATGCCTGACTTTCAACCATGTCCAACTAAGCACTAAGGCACATACACCTCAAAAGTGTGGATTTAATCCACAATCACTATTTGGGGTTAGCACTCAGTTATGTGTAGTTTAAAGGGCCTCAAGTTCCATTTCTACAACCAAAAGTTTTATCCTAATTTTTTATTAGTAATTTTTTTATAGCCCTAGTTGTACCACCTAAATCCATCACCCTCACCTCATTCCTACTAGTTTCACCACCCTCCAACCATGCTAATAGCACTTGGGATTGATTTTATTTGTTGTAAAGGAGAATTATCTTAGGAAGCATAAATTTTATCTACAATGTTATATTTTGACTTTTTATAGGTGTTCAAAAGCTATTTCTACAAAATTTACAACCATTTATTTGAATTTTATGGATTTTGTATCCAATTCCTATTATTTTAGTTTGAAATTACATATTAAATTTGTCCTGTATTTTAGAAAAAATGCATTAAAGTGGTTATTTTTCTTACTACAAAGGTTCTAATTTCACATGATGTGATATTTAATCTATTCATGAGGAGTCTATCTTAGTCTATAATGTGTTTTTTCATCCTTCTATAATCACCCTAAACAAAGGGAATGCAAGTCTTGACAAAATGTTATCCTAAAACATCTCAAGTGGCTTCATCTCTTTCCCCATCTCTATGGACATGTTTCTAAATTAGGTACTTTGTATCAAAAGCAAGCATGGGCTAATAGGATCGATCATGTCTTAGGATCAATTAGTTATAGCATTGATTTTGACACTATGTGTCACCTCTCACATATCAAGTGTTGTTTTGCTCTTTGGACCAAAATTTGGTAGGTCTATGGAGACACAAGTCATTTTCCATTCTCAAAAGTCTTATAATGGATAATTTTATAACCTTGTAATGATTGTGATAAAATACTGTATGACAATGATACAATATATGAGTTTTCTAATTTGAAAGGTATTGAATGTTGTGATGGAATCAAGGCTTTTTCTAATGTTCCTTCTCATCTTATAGAGATGAACATTAATTATTTTTCATTTTTTAACTCTAATCTAGATTCAAGTGGTTTATCTTCTTTATCCATGATTCATCATCACAAGGCTAATAACACTTGCATCACAACATTGGTAAATTGATTGGTTATTCATTTTCAATCATTTGGTATAGACACTACATCATGGGATGGGTAGTCTAGTCTGATAATATGCATTGAAATTCCATCTTTGACATCAATTATTTTATTTGAGTTGATTGTTGACATCCATGGCTTCTAGTTAATTTCAATAGGATTATCATATTTGTATCATTATTTTAGATATAGTTCATTGGGATGAGTAATTGATAAATATTGCAAGTCTTTTTGTGAGTCACATCTTGTAGATTTGGAGGAAACCATTAAAGACATTCATCTTCTCCTTGATGATAAATATATCATAGTTTTTGTCTAACCATATGTTGGAACACAATGATCTATTGAGAGGGGGATGAATCAATAGATATTAAAATTTTTAGCTCTTACAACCTTTTGTGCAAACTGCTTTCTTTAACCCTTAATGTGTAGGTACTAATCATGTGATACTGAAATATGCATGCACACAAAAACATCACATAACACTAGATATACATGGAAAAACCACAGTGACTAAGCTTGCTTGAGTCTACTGCTCAAATCTAGGGTCACAATCCAAATCTCTGTTACAACATTTTAGGGCTACAACCCAAGGAAGCATCAACTACCTAGTTTAGAAGCAACTACTTCAAGGAGACTACAATACCCTAATCTAAGCCACAACTTAGTACAATGATTACAAAATCATATATGCATACAATTTGGTTCTACAAAACCTATTATGCATCATTACATTCAGTATATTGTTGCTTTCACTACAACACACACTCTGCTGTTGAAGCTGCAATCTCAACAACATAACTCTGTACTTCTCTCTTTTGCACACAAAACAATCAATGTTCTATCTCTATCCCTCTCTTTCTTCTCTTTTGCACTTTCACATATATTCACCTCGATGATTATCTGCATTACAATCTAGGTTGCTTTTTCTAATTTTGTTTGCTTTGTCTGCTCTACTGCTTTCTTTTTTTCTCTTCTGCACTTAAGAATATTTTATGTTTTATCTTCTTGTGCTACACACTCTCCCTCTATGTCACTACTGCTCACTCAAAAATACATACTTCTATTCAGCTCTTTGTGCACTAGTTGACTTCACACACAATAGATACAACTACTTAGACCAACAACATGCTTCTACAAGATATTACTGTTAGAATATATGCCTCAATCTCACAGGCTAAAACCTCTGAGAAAGCATAGTCGCTATGACATTCTTGTTGTCTGGCCGACTGGTAGTTTACCTTATGTTTTGATCATGTTGCCAAGACAATGCTTTTGTCTTGCCGAAGGAATCTATCGCTGTGACTTATGGCCATCGTTGTAACTTCTCATCGCGTGGAGAACTCTGGCCGACAGGCCATTCAATAGGGCGTCGGTGAGACTCATAGCGACCGGGGGCTTCAGAGTAACTTCTACACTCGGAAAGAAGTCCTAGCGACATTGGAAGGTCTTGCCGACAAGGATAGGCATTGAATTCATCAGGGTAACCTATGTCGGCTCGGTGAGAAGTCTTACCGAAAGTAACATGTCTCAGTGACAATGTTGGAGCTTTTGGGGAAACCCTTAGGTGATCGATAAGAAGTCTTACCGATAGTGATGTGTCTCACCGACGGGTATACATTTGGAGACTTCAGTGTAACACATAAGGCTTCGATATGAAGTCTTGGCGAATGTGGAAAGTCTCACTGATAGCATGTGGGGTCATCGGTTTGGTATGACTCTTGGCGAACAGTGATGTCGGGATAACTTGGAAGCCTCAGTAAGAAGTCTTGCCGAAGGATGTTTCTCTCGCCGACAGTGTGGGATGTGTTCGGCATGACTCCTGGTGAAAGGTGGGCTCGGGGTAACCTGGAGACTTCAGCATGAGGTCTTGGCGAAGGTCAAATGTCTTGCCAATTCGGTAAGACATGAGTGCTCGGTGAAAGGTCTCGGCGAAAGACAAAAGTCTTGCCGACTATTTTTTGGCGCTCGGTATGACTTAAGACCTCGGTGTACTGTCTCGGCAAAATCGATAAGTCTTGCCGACAGTCGAATGCTTCAGTATAACACATGAATGCTTGGTGGGATGTCTTGGCGAAAGACGATTGTCTCAGCGAATGGAATTCTCATGTCAGCATGACTTGAGGACTTTGGTATGAGGTCTTGGCGATCTACGATAGTCTTGCCAATGGAAATATTGAGATCGATGTGACTTGAAGATCTCGGTGAAACCTCTTGGCGACAGTTGAATGTCTTAGCGATAGAGTTGGCGGATGAGTTCAACTGGAGGTTGGTGAGAGGTCTCGCCAATCATGTCGATGAGGAGACTCTTGCCGACAGATGGATGCCGATAGAAATACAATGGGTTTTGGTATGACTTATGAGCTCAGTGGAACCTCTTGCCGATGGAGATGACTCTTGGTGACAACGTGTAATCTGGTCTTGTGGCATCGGGGAGACACTTCTAGTGTCTCATCGACATGCGACACAAGTTGATCATTGTTGACCGAGTGAAGATTGTCTGACGTGGTGAGATATGGACAAATCAGAGAAAGCAGAATGTGAATCATTTCTGAGCTAGATGATTCAACAGTTGGAAACAAACCATTTCATAAAGCCAAAGTCAAAGAGAAGGAAAAAAAGCGAATAGATGTGAAAGGCCGAGTGGCTGGCTAGAAGGCCGGAGCCATGAGGCCATAACAGGTGATGCTGAAGAGCTGAGAGCCAGAGAGAGATCGATAGAGAAAGGCAGAGTGGCTGGCTGACAGGACGAAGTCATGAGGCTGAGGCAGAGAGTGAGAGAGGCAGAGTTATGCTGTTGGAATCTCTCCTAATCATGAATTCCATGTTTGATCTCTCAGTGATAGTATGTTACCAATTGTATCCAGAATGAACAAGATGAATCTCTGAAGAGGCTATGAGCCTGAATTTGTATTGTAACCATTTCTGTTGCTGAATAATACAATGGCTCGATCTTTGGAGTGTGGGGTTTTTTATCCAAAAGGATTTTCCCCATGTAAATCTTTATGTTTTGGTTTTCTATTTTCATCTTTCATGTCTTCTGGTTCATATAGTAGAATCTGTTAATGCTTGTTGTTGAATTTACATGTGTTTCTCTCAGATGGATCAATGTAGGAAATTAACTATGTCTATTTCGCATTTGGACATAGTTGTATGTGTCTTTGAGGCAACCTAATTGGAAATGAAAGTTACCGAAGGCACTACTGCATGGAGTTTTCATAAGATGCGCTCCTAGATTTCCTTACAAATGGTATCAGAGCCTTCTTTTGGTTGCTAGTTTTGGGTATTTCTCCTGTGAAGATTTCTCAGTTTGATTTGCTAGAGGAAATCTGGAGGAATGGATTGATTTATTGATCCTTTGATGAGTGGAAGCCTTGTGCTATTCTAAGATAGCATGCAGCTTGAAGGATGGTCAAGATGGAAAAGGGAGTTGATCATGTTGTGATCTATGTCTCTTGGCTAGTAGAGGTATAACCTTGGAAGTATGAGGTGGATTTTCTTACTCTGTGGCTGTGTAGTAGTAAAGCTTTCATATTGGTGTCTATGTGACAGGCTCCTGGGTGATATGGAGAAGCCGAGATTGTTTCTCAGTCATGGAAGAGAGTGCTTATGCTAGGTGGTGGTTCCTGGTGTTGGAAAGCACTGTTTCCTGTTAACCTCGAATGCTTGAAGGCTATGGAGTTAATCATTAGATGATTTGCAAGCTTCTGAAATAGCCTTTCTCTCTTTCTCAGATGCATGTACATGGTGGTGGTTTAAAGTTGGCCTGAAAGGGGCCTGGATTCTCTTGAACTGCTATTTTCTTTCTAAGGATGATTTGTACTTGCATGGCTCTGTGGTTTTGTAGGTTTTACATGGTTAAGCAAAACTTGTGATCATGTGGAGTTGATGTTAAGCTATTGTCTAGACACTGGCCCTTTGGGGTGTTGCTGGATGAGATAGTTGTAGGTCTGCATGCATGCTTGGTGTATGGTTTTGAGGAGGTATGACTCTTTCTCTGCATGGGAGTGTTGGTAAGTGTTTTGTTACTTAGCATTCTTGTGGTAATGCTTGTGGGGTCCTTGATTATGGTGCTCATTGTGGACATGATTGGAAAATCAGATCTGGCATGATTTGATGTTTGAGTCATGTAGTCTATGTGGTTATTCTCTTTGATATCTCAGTGTTGCAGTTTTCAATGTGATAACGGGTTTGCATGTTCGATGTCTGTGATCTACGAGTTATGCGATTGGTGGATTAGCTACCCATTGGTTGCAGTGAGATAACTTGGATGTGGACTGTCTTTATCCACGAGGTTGATTCATTGGTGATGCAGATTTGTTAGCTGGCCTTGTATGTGGTCACTTGTGCATTGGTGTGATTGTTGTGAGATGAGAGGATGGATATTCTTGAGTACCTGAATAGTCAGTTATGGGAACCTAAAACAGTTGGTCATGATGCTTGGAAAGCTCAGGTGTCACGTTTCAGTGGGAGCTCTAGCAGTGACTGTGGATTCATCACATGGTGGTGAATGGCCTTCTATAGTGTTGCAGAAGGGTTCTTGTCCTTTTGCATGGACATTATTTGAAGATGTGCAACATCTTGGAACCATGGAGGATGCATGGAGTCTTTGGCTGAGGTGTTGGTGGTGCTTGACAGGTGATGTTGTTTTGAGTTTATTTGCTTTATGTCATGGTATACTCTTGTTTGTGCACTAGAGTTTTGACATTGTGCATTGTACTTGAGACAATGGTGGAGTCACTTGAAGCATGGTATCTCCTATGGGGATGTGTAGATCACGGTGTCATGATAAGTTCCTGATTCAGATGATTGGAGCTTCGACAGTGGTCTAGTAATTCTTTGTGTATTGGGTGCTTTTGATTACTTGCTTGATACTTCGTGATAGTGCAGTAATGCAGATGAAGTTTAGCATGAGATGATCGGTTGCTAGTACTCATGGATACATGAAGAATAAGATGAGGCTATTTTTCTCTTATGAGAGATGTATTGCTGCTTGTTACTCTTGTTAAATTTTTTCAGCAGAAAGTCCGAGAAGCCTACACCTTGGTTGAACGTGAGTTCAATAAGAGACTTATGAGGAGATTTCTCTTGGATTAGTCATGATGACTTGCATATCTTGAAAGAAGTATTCTCGTTCCCACTCTTGGTCTACTCGGCAGTCTATCTGAGAGGTATTTGGCTCATTATATCTTTCAGATGTATTTTTTGTTCACTTTCATGATATGGATCCTGGATTGTTGTTTAATGGTTATGGAGGATTCATAGTAGAAGTTGTACAGTTTTTTTTTATCTCCATGTTACTAATGAGAATGGGTAGGAGATGTTGTATGAGCTGATTTCCTAAAATGGGGAATGAACTAGTTTGATCTTCTTTGAGAGGTTTACATCCATGTTTTTAAAGTTGGTTTGATCTTGATGATTGAACGAATGGATGTTGTTAAGGTTTTCTTTTGGGATGTGAAGAAGATCATTCTTGACACAGCTGGTTGTTAGAAGTGTATGTAGGAGGATGTTTCTACAGGAAGTTGATGGGCGGTGTTTCTCTCTGTGGCCGTGAAGGTTTGTGATGAGAGAAATGTTTCTTGTAGCAGTTTGTTGCAGGTTGCTCATGTCATTGTGGATATTTCCTTGGTACTACAGGGTTACATTTTCTATGTGCTAGTATTGGTAGGCTTGCGATGCCTTCTGATCTTTCAGATCTGGATTTCTCAGGCAGTGGGAGTTCTTGTATGTGTCTTGTCTTCAACTGGTTGACACTGGAACTTGTATTTGCTATTAATGGATTGGAAGAAGCTTACTAATGGTGATACCTTTAAGGTATGTGAGATTGGATGGTATAGCACGAGCTGTGGGTGGTATTTTTAGTTGTGTGGGTTATCAGTTGGATGGAAGCAGTCAGTCTTATTGTTGTTCTAACTGATGTTTAGTTTCTTGTTTCTGGATAATGACTTCACTGTTGTGTTTTGATTGAAGCTTTGAAGCTAATATTGCTTCTGTATAGCGATTGAGCACAGTGAAGTGGTAGCAGTATCTTGTTGAAGATATCACTAGGATCCTTTTTGCTTGTGTTCATTGGAATGGTGTTTATACACCTTGGCTTTTTATCTTTCTTCCACACGCGAAAGATGACAGGATTGTTGCTTGAATGTTGGACATCATGGATGTTGGAGTAGAATTTTTGATAGAGCATGAGAGCATGTTTAAGGTCTATGTGGTTTCCTAAAAGGCTGTGATCGGTTGCCTTGTTGGATAGTGAGTTGCAGTTGGATGCCTAGTCTTTGTTGTAGATTGTCTTGTGGACTGTTATTTGTGAAATCTTGTTGATTGGGTGTCTTGAGTATTGCAGGGTTTGAACTGGTGGAGCTAGTGTGGTCTTAGTTCCTAGTTGCTTTGAAGGTGCCTGTGTGATCTTCGTCAAGTGGGAGATTGTTAGAATATATGCCTCAATCTCATAGGCTGAAACCTCTGAGAAAGCATAGTCACTGTGACAATCCTATTGTCTGGCCGACTGGTAGTTTACCTTATGTTTTGATCATGTCGCCAAGACAATGCTTTTGTCTTGCTGAAGGAATCTATCACTGTGACTTATGGCCATCGTTGTAACTTCTCATCGCGTGGAGAACTCTGGCCGACAGGCCATTCAATCGAGCTTCGGTGAGACTCATAGCGATCGGGGGCTTCAGAGTAACTTCTACACTCGGAAAGAAGTCCCAGTGACATTGGAAGGTCTTACCGACAAGAATATGCATTGAATTCATCGGGGTAACCTATGTCAGCTCGGTGAGAAGTCTTACCGAAAGTAACATGTCTCGGCGACAGTCTTGGAGCTTTCGGGGAAACCCTTGGGTGATCGGTAAGAAGTCTTACCGATAGTGATGTGTCTCATCGACGGGTATACATTTGAAGACTTCAGTGTAACACATAAGGCTTCGATATGAAGTCTTGGAGAATGTGGAAAGTCTCACCGACAACATGTGGGGTCATCGATTCGGTATGACTCTTGGCAAACAGTGATGTCGGGATAACTTGGAAGCCTTGGTAAGAAGTCTTGCCGAAGGATGTTTCTCTCACCGATAGTGTGGGATGTGTTCGGCATGACTCCTAGCGAAAGGTGGGCTCGAGGTAACCTAGAGACTTTAGCATGAGGTCTTGGTGAAGGTCAAATGTCTTGCTGATTCGGTAAGACATGAGCGCTTGGTGAAAGGTCTCGGCAAAAGACAAAAGTCTTGCCGACTATTTTTTGGTGCTCAGTATGACTTGAGACCTTGGTGTACTGTCTCGGCAAAAGGAATAAGTCTCACCGATATTCGAATGCTTCGGTATAACACATGAATGCTCGGTGGGATGTCTTGGCAAAAGACGATTGTCTCAGCGAATGGAATTCTCACGTCGGCATGACTTGAAGACTTCGGTATGAGGTCTTGGCGATCTGTGATAGTCTTGTCGATGGCAATATTGAGATCAATGTGACTTGAAGATCTCGGTGAAACCTCTTGGTGATAGTTGAATGTCTTAGCAATAGAGTTGGCGGATGAGTTCAACTGGAGGTCGGTGAGAGGTCTCGCCGATCATGCCGATGAGGAGACTCTTGCTGATAGATGGATGCCAATAGAAATACAATGGGTTTCGATATGACTTATGAGCTTGGTGGAACCTATTGCCGATGGAGACGACTCTTGGCGACAACGTGTAATATAGTCTTGTGGCATCGGGGAGACACTTCTAGTGTCTCACCAACATGCGACACAAGTTGATCGCTGTTGACCGAGTGAAGATTGTCCGACGTGGTGAGATATGGACAAATCAGAGAAAGCAGAATGTGAATCGTTTCTGAGCTGGATGATTCGATAGTTATGATCTGACAGTTGGAAATAAACCATTTCATAAAGCCGAAGCTGAAGAGAAGGAAAAAAAGTGAACAAATGTGAAAGGCCGAGTGGCTGGCTGGAAGGCCGAAGCCATGAGGCCGTAACAGGTGATGTTGAAGAGCTGAGAGCCAGAGAGAGATCGGTAGAGAAAGGCAGAGTGGCTGGCTGATAGGCCGAAGCCATGAGGCCGAGGCAGAGAGTGAGAGAGGCAGAGTTATGCTGTTGGAATCTCTCTTGATCATGAATGCCATGTTTGACCTCTCAGGGATAGTATGTTACCAGTTGTATCAAGAATGAACAAGATGAATCTCTGAAGAGGCTATGAGCCTAAATTTGTATTGTAACCATTTCTGTTGCTAAATAATACAATGGCTCGATCTTTGGAGTGTGGGGTTTTTTATCTGAAAGGATTTTCCCCACATAAATCTTTATGTTTTGGTTTTCTGTTTTCATCTTTCATGTCTGCTGGTTCATATAGTAGAATCTGTTAATGTTTGCTGTTGAATTTACATGTGTTTCTCTCAGATGGATCAATGTAGGAAATTAACTGTGTTTGTTCCGCATTTGGACATAGTTGTATGTGTCTTTGAGGCAACCTAATTGGAAATGAAAGTTACCGAAGGCACTACTACATGGAGTTTTCATAAGATGCACTCCTAGATTTCCTTACAATTACACTATTCAACACTACATACCACTACATGTTATTGCATCTATTCATGCACACTTCCTACAACCATCTCACATTGATAATATATGATTTTCTTCTATGCCTATTGACCTAAAATCTCTACCTCGAGATTCTTTCTTCCATTTAGATCATCTCAACCCTTATGCTAGGGTTTCCTTAGCTTGCAAACTTCACTAGCAAGCTACCTTTTCCTCGAGCCACACACCACTACCCAACTCATCATAAATTTATCTGATAGGGTCTATCAGATATCTTCATTGTCACTCTACTTCTGCATCGATCTGATTCCACATTTAATTTGGGTGCAAAGAATTTTCCTTTATTCTCTCTATCAAACCCTAAAATTTGATTATACATTTAATGTATTCTCTTGTCAATATGATCAAATTTGATCTTGATCACATCTCCAATATGTTCTGCCACCTAGCTGATCAAATCTTCATTTAATTGGTTGCTTGGTGTAGCTAGACTAATTAACTCCTTCCTCCATGTTAGTTACCAGATGAAACCCTTGTTCACACTCGAGCCATTTGTGATTATTGCATTGAAATCTAGGCCGTTGATCTATAGATTCTACGCCATGATCTTGCACTTTCCATTTATCTCAACACCTTTAAAACATGACTGTCTGATAAGTAATCATATAAATCTCCATCATTGATCTATCATATTGCTCTACCGCTGGGACATCCATTATAGTCTCATAGATGTACATTGTTCTCTTCAATATGAACTTCCTTCAAGTACATGGCCCACATGCCATCTATCTTCCATGTCATCACCACCTAATTCACAACAATGATGCAAATTAGCACACTAAGAAATCATTCTTCGCCACCTGTCAATCCTTCATCACAAACGGGTCCCACTGACTTCTCTCCTTATTGCTTTGTCAGAGGGACATCATTCAGAATCCCGATGATACATCAAAGCCACACCGATGAGGCACATACACACTCCCATCACTCCATCGTTGGGACATGCTTCAAGGTCTTTCCGATACACAACCTTCACATTGATGAAGCAACTTTGCACCAACATTGTATGATCAACCTCATGCAATCTGCATCGTTCCTTGCTGACCTCGTGGGTCTTGCTTGGGCTCCAGCAACATCTCAATAGGGCTAGTGGTCTATTGTCGTGTGTACACCTCTGACGTCACCATCTTGTTAGTTCCTACCATGTGTTGTCTTTTCATTTGCTTCATGACTACACATCATCCTTACCTTGTTAGGTCCCACAACTGGCATCATACTCCTATCGCCCTATCATTGGGACTAGCTTCATAGTCCTAGTGATACCATATTGTCTTATCAATGGGTAGGTCCTTGCACCCTTGTGTCACCACACGTCACCATCCAATATCACTTTCTGCCATGTGTCTTGTCATTCACTCTCTGTCCATACCTTCGATGTACATCATCTCACCTAGCTGGGTCCCACTACCAGTATCCATTCTTCCACCGCCCTATTAGAGGGACCTTCTTTAAGGTCCTAGTGATGACATATAGTCTTGTTGAAGATATAGCCATCATTGTATCAGGGAGATGATCATGACACTCTATCCGATATGACTTTGTCACATCAATGAAACTGCTTGATGACTTCACCAATCCACTTCATCTCCATGCCATTGCTTCGTAATCCACAACAAGGATGTGGATTACCATTCACCCAATCATGTCAAGCCACATTTGATCTTCCCCAACACTATCACCCACATCATTATGACTGGGTCCCACTCGGAGCTCTACCTTCTCATCATTGCATCAAGGGGACAAGATCTTAGGTCCCACTAATGACATTCACTCTTGTCGATGAAGCTTCCATACTCCACCTATCATCCTTGTGTTTTCACCTTCATTCCATGTGACTACATCATCACCTTCCATGTCAACATCATTGAATCCCATATGCCATTGCTCCATCATTGGGATGCCTTTGACAGTCCCACCCAAGAGTTCTTGTCATGCCATTAGAGTGACCATCAGACCATCAAAGAGACTCTAATACAAGTCCCATCGAACAATGCCTGTCAACCCAATGAACCTTCATTGGGCCATCAACAAGACATTGACCTGACTCCTACCGACATGCTCTTGTCATGTCAATCACCCTTATTGCTCCATCAAAGAGACACCTCCCATTCTCTCTTGGATCACACACTGTCACACTAATACACCTTAAGAACACTGCCAACCTAGATGATGGGGTTGGCCACCAACATGGAAAGATAGACTTAAGTTATCACTTAAGTTACCAAAAACCTGTCACAACAAGTCAACGAAGAAATATAATGCTATAACTAGCTCCACCATGACTGTAAACACATTAGGGTTTAACTAATAAACCCTAAGACTTGAAGGAAAATATAATTCATTTATGGGAACATCCTTCACTTTCTCTACTTGCAAAGCACATCACTGAAATTCTCTCAAAAATCCCACATCAAATCTGTAGCTAGTTTCCTCTTCTATTGTACAAGAGTCTCTTTTCAACTTCATGACAACATTTGCAACAAATTGTTCAACATTATACCATTCGCAAGATATGCACATTTGCATCATCAACTTGCCACACATTTACACAACTAGATTCACTACTCTTGCATTCATCCTCTGAGCTTCATAGCATTTAGGCACACCACTGAATTATCATCAAGCCAACATCTTCACTTGCATGAGCATCTCCATTTCATCTCATGTCATCATGTCAATAATCTTCTTTGCCTAATTTTCACTTTTGACATCAATGACAACTATATGCACTTTTGCACAAGATCAATACACTTCTCCTTTGATCCCCTTTTGACATCAATGACAACATATTACAACACCATAATCATTAATTTTGAATCTATTTCTTCATTAGTTTCCACATGGTGCGGTCACAGTAGGAGGATTCCAAAAGGAATAATCTGAACTATGCAACAATGAGTCAACATAGTGGAAATAACACAACAAATTGATATGCACACATGAATCTTCATTAATATGAAATACTTACATGTAACATTGGCCACAAGGGTGAATTACAAGGGCTCACAAGCCTGCCACAAGGGCATTCAACAATACAACTAGCCAATAGGGCTTATTACATGCCCCCGAAGGGTTTCTGTGAAAAATATAATGATCCTAAAAAATCTAACTTAAAACTAATGATCTACAATGAATTAAAATGCTTATAAATATCCTCCTCAAGCTCCAATATAGGTCTGCATTGACCACAAGGGTTAATAACCCGATGAACGATCAGATATGAATGTCAGTCTCAAGTTATGAAGAAATAGCTCCATGCGAAAAGATATGACTTGTGAATCTCCAAGATAGGTCTCAATGAACCCATGATGCTTGTATGATGTCCAATTAAGCTCCACACAATCTAGAATAGGTTTGCACTAAAAAATCTGAACTAGGTTGGCCCTAAATGCTCTCACTAGTAAAAAATTGAAATTATGAGAGCAATAACTTCTGGTAGGAAAATGCAAATGATGTGAAGTCTAGATATGCATTATAGATGTTGATGTGTAGATGCTATATCCCACTTCGTGAACTGAGAAACAATGATGTAATAAAATGTAGAATGAAATGCTGAAACTACTACTGAATGTAATACACGAAAATAACTATTTTTAGTTTATATAGGATTGCTTTACAATTGGAGTGATGCCACTTTTTTTCTAAAATTAGCAAAATTTGATCTTTGATGAGAAAGTGAAGATAGTTACACTCAAATTTTAAAGATGCAACAATAGCAAGAGTTATAGTGCTTTGAATCTAATTTTTAAAGTACTATTTTTTTTTTGAAAATGGTGAAGATTAAGGGTTTCATAAAGGGGGAGCACACAAAGTGGTCCCATTTCTAAAAAAACATAACATAGAGTCTAGTGTGCTCCCCCTAAAATGCTTTTTTAGAATTTCAAAATTTGCTTTGGTGAGAAATTCACTAACACCATGTAGTTTATGCCAAATTTTCAGCTAATTTTTTAATAAATATATGATTTTTTACTAATATTCAAAGTGGACATGTATCTCGAAAAATAGAAATTTGAGCATGCCCCCCCCTAAACTTTTTGAAAACTAATTGAAAATCAAATTATTATTTTTCAATATATGTGTAGAATGGAGTCTAGTTTCTAAGAATGTAATTTGTTTCAAAATTTGATGAACGAGTAAAAAACTATACCCAAAATACCACATGTTGGTTTTTGACAAAAAATGGACACATTGACAAAAGAAATTAAAGATGAAAACCTTAACATAATCAAAATGTGAAAAACAATGGTTAGATAGCTAAGAGATAGTGTTGATGTAATAACACATTAGGTAGAATTACTACCTTTAGTATGCAAGGTTAAGCCTATTTATTTATATTTATTAATTATATTGTTTACTTGTAATAACATTTTCACCAATGGTATTGGATGGTCTTGGACTATATATGTTTATAATGCCTCTAAGATTAAGATTTTTATATCATTTCAACAAATGATTGATATCTATATGTTTCATTTGAGATTTCAAAAAATGTTATTGATACTTTATTAGAAATTACTCTACAAGTGTGTTAGATACAATTCTATTAGGGACTGATATTAAGATCTTTTCATAAATTTTAATCAAATAACGATTTTATATGAATAATTTTAAGTGGTATTTTTATTGGTATGTGTTGTTGGTTTTCTCTATTAGGTAAATTTTGCTCATTTTTATAATTTCTTCAATTAACATATGTTCTTCACTTTCATAATAAGATATATTTTATTTATTTCTTAAAAATTAATTATTTGGTGTGATTTTTTAAATAAATAATTAAAGTATTATCAAGAATTGATATTCCATTATCTTTTTCTTTTTTTTTTTTAATGAAAGTGGCATAGCCACAAACCTTTATTGCTGATAAGGAGGATTACATAGAGAGTTACATAAGAACGATATGGTAGAGAAGAGCAAATTTTTTCATAGTGAACATATACAAAAGACTAATGTACAAGAAGGATTGTAAATAAATCCTTATACAAAGACAAATAAACAATCCCTCATCAGGTATTCAAGAGATACATTATATTCCAGAAGCTGTCAAAATTGTACTTCAGAGAACAAAATTACAACTTAAGAGAAGGAAAACCAAAACCCCAAGGATTGGGGAGTCAAGATGAAAGATCGAACAAGATAAGCAAAAAAACATGAGAACTGGGTAGCCGTAGTGTAGAAGCCAAGCCCACCAGGCAAGAAAGGTGGTAAAAACCCAATGTCGAAGATGAAATAAGCAAAATCCAGTTTTCTAGGGTAGAGAAACTAAACCATGAAGATAAACAATTGGAATGACCACACTCAAGTAATAGAGAGCTAAGAAATGAGCCATGTAGACAAGCAACTATGGTTTATTTTTTATTTTAATAGGTGATTTAGAATTATTTCTATACTCAAATCAATTGGTAATAATGATGTACCTTCACCTTCAACTTTTTTAATTTGATAAAACCTTTTCATATGCTCACTTTGTTTTATTTTCTCTACTTCAATTTGCTCAAGTGTTCTCCACTTGTTCCTTCTCATGGTATTTGTTAATTCTTTCTTAATACACAAAATTATCAATATATCTTAATTAAAATTGTTAATTACATAAAAAATGTAATGATCACTTTAAAAGAACATAATGATCACATATATAATCTTCGAATATAAATAAATAATTATTAGTCATTAAAAATAGTAAATTACCAAATTTACGCTTTAATAGTGAACAAAATTGACAATTGAAACTCTTAAGAAAACATAAAATATCTAGTTATTAAAGAATGACTAATTTTCAATGCAAAACAATTATTTGTAGTGATATAAAATAAAAAAATCTCATAAAATTGTATAGAAGGTGTGTAGACAGAATTGTGGGACCAAATCATGAGTATTGATTTTTTTTCACTCATTTGGTAAAATCTATTAGGTTTCCACATAATTTGCATACATTATGTAATACGAGCATATTATGTAATGTTCAAGTGCATTATTTATCCAAAATTAATTCCCTTCCTTTTAGGCTTGGCAAAGGCTTGGATGACAAGCCTAAGGGTTGGACTTTTATTTTCCTCCAAGAGATGTATTTTTCAAATTTAATAGTATTTAATTTTTTTAATATCATTAGATTTACTCATTTTATAACAATATTTAAAACAATTACAACCAAAATGTTCTTCTTCTTAGATTTCTAATCATATGTTCTTTTTCCTATTTTAAATACATGAAAATATTTATTTTTATTTTCTTTTACTAATCTCTTCATATTCCTCAAATAAACATGTATTGTTTTTCTTTATAACTTTTGATTTTTTTATTGAAATTTTAAAAATTATATATTATGGATGCAAGTTATATGATGTGCATATTGAATGCTTTCATTTTTATGATGTGTCCACTTTAAAAATCACAAAAAATACATAACTTGTAGTACTTGGTATTCAATATATTTTTACCAACAAAATTTTAAAATTACCTAATGCATCAAAAAATATAGGTTTGCACACTAGACACTATGTTATGCTTTAGTGATAAAAATAAGAACACTTTTGTGCACAAATAACATTTCACCCTCTTAATCTTAATCATTTTTCAAAATATGAGTATTTTAGAAAGTAGATTTAGAGTACTACATTTTTTCATATTTTCAAAAATTTGAATGTATGCACCTTAAATTGCTCATTTAAGTTTATGTTTAGATAATTTTAAAAAGAAGTGACTACATTTTTCACCCTTATGTCCCTCATTTTTATGCACATATCTAACAATCAACCCTAAGTTATCCATATCTTGCTTATGTGGCCCAATGAGAAATCACCATGCATTACATCCATAGCTTGATTACTAGCACATACACAATATAGAAAAATTTCAAGCAATGTGTAAGAGATTTGACACCGTGAGATGGTGAGGGGTAAGATCCAACATAAGGCATGTAACAACTAAAATAAAGCTATACAATAATAACTACCCAATGGTGGCCTCACTTCTAAGACAATTAAATTTTGACATGAAGAATTTATGTACAACCTTTTCAATAAAGTGCCTACACTTCTCATAAGCTAACCTCCATTTATCATGAGCTAACCTCCATCTACCAATAGATAATGCATCTTTAGCTAGAATGGACACTTGACATTGAAGCATGAAGCTACCACAAAGTTGACCACCTCAAAATCTAATTTTGCATGGACCTCCAATAGGAATAACAAAGGGTAGAAAAGAGTAGGGAGGTGACCAACATAGCCCACTCCCCCTATGAATACTACTCTTTACCAAGCTAATTGTTAATGAATGTCGAGTTACATGTAATTTTCACTTAAGCACTAAGCCATGAGCAATATACAATCAATGAAAAAATATAACATAAAGTGCATCAAGTAGAGAAGAATTTAAGTATACATACTAATTACAACTTTTAAAGGTTAGTAAGACATAAATTTTACACAAGTAACATCGAGGTCAAACACAAGGGACCCATTTCAAAAACTTAACCATGGTATAATACACCATATTACTTTGATAATAGGGCCAAGACCAATATAAGTCAAGAAAATAATAAGCTCTAAACTATAGAGTGAAACCCTCATTTTTAATTTCATAGATTAGTTATTAGCATAGGGTTATTTGAGAAATATGAAATCACAGTGGGAACAACTCTATCAATATTTAGTGAATAATCCAAAAAATGTATCTCATTTGAGCTTAATATATTACATCCTTACATTGGGGTGCTTCATTCCTTCCCTATCTACAACTTTCACCTTCATGGTTACATTTGTACATTGTGGGGCATCACACTTTCCCTTTGTATGATCTACACCTTTATGTTGCATCCAAGTATGTACTATAGATATCATGCCTTCCCCCACACGTTACCTTTTTCCTACATATATCCACTAGGGGCTTATTGTCTTAACTATACTTTTGTATGCTTGTGCTCTTAAATGTTGCATTGGGGGCATAATATGCTACTCTAGTACCCTATGTTTCCACACAATTTTTTTTGTCCATTGAGCATTGCCTCATTATTTTACATTGCCCTTCTTGGAAGCAACCTCAAATTTCCTTGTTGCTATATCTAGTTCATATATTTTTTATGTTTTATTATTATTGATAGTATTTGAAATGGTTCTATACTTTCGAGCCAAGTTTAAAATCAAAGGACAAATTCACAACTACAAACTTGATCTCTGACAAAACATAGATCTAGAGTCATTTTACTGATAAAGAGACAAAATCTAAAATGAATCTAAGTATAAATCCAACATCACATTAAAATTATAGTTTACCATAAAAATTAATGTTAAACGATCTTATCTTTTTTGTATTTACTTTCTTTATATAACCAATACAATTATTAATCTTATTTATAATCATTAAAATTACAGTATTTTATACTTAATTAACAATATTTACTTTAATTAATCTAAATTAATACTTGAAAAGAAAATCACAAATATATTAGTTGAGTTGTTTATTTGTATGTTACAATTTCTTCAAACTTGGCTAAAAAATCACAGCTTGTCTCGTTAACACATCTTAAGATCCCATGTCAACTAAGATCCAAAGCTACCTCATAATACGGGAAACATAATTGGGACATTTGTAATGCAACTAAATTGAACAAAACCACCTAGAGAAACAAAAGTATCCCACCTCAAAGAATAGTAAATGCTACAAAAACTTTTGTGAGATATTGAACTTACCAAGGAAGGTTTTCCATGTACAGAGAACTCAATAAATGCTATTTAATTATATACATCAAGCAAAGGAGGTCTAAGCAAAGAAAGATCCAGTAGACCTAAAAGCTCCAGTAGACTTGAAAGCATTAACACCTTTTAATACTCTCATTAGTATGTAAAGTAATACATATATGATAAAAATATCACAATGCATGAAAAAATATACATTCCATAACAAAAATAATGCATGAGTGAATTATTTTCAGATTAAAATATTTGGCCATATCAAAATACCTTTGACTAATTTTTATTTGAGGGCAACTCTCAATAAATTTGTGTTTGACTCATATCCAAAAATATCTAGGATGTGGTTCATAATTTTGAAAACCAGTTTTTCTTCTTAGAACATCTCTTTAATTAGATGAAACTCTTGTGTTATTTTTTTAAAATTATTTATTATTTGTCTTAAGACATCAACTACAACCTTATCTTTTCATTGGAATCTACCCAATAAATCTTATAGTGCAATTTTATTGGAATCCTCAACTCTTCCATGTCTCTTGATAACTTCCTATATTATTTTTGTACTTATTTTTAGTGATCTACTTGTTTAACTAATTAGGAAAGATTTTTTTTTTAATTACTTAATATAGTTGATGTAATAAAACATTAGGTAGCATTACTATCTTTAGTGTACAAGGTTAAGCCTATTTATTTGTATTTATTAATTATATTTTTTACTTGTAATAACTTTTTCACCAATGGCATTGGATGGTCTTGGACTAAGAATGTTTCTTTAAAATTAAGCTTTTTATATCATTTCAACAAATGATTGATACCTTTATGTTTCATTTAAGGTTTCAAAAAATGTTGTTGATACTTTATTAGCAATTCTTCTACATGTGTGTTAGATGTACAATTCTATAAAGGATATAAGAGTGGGGAGTTGACCAACATAACCCACTCCCCCTATGAATACTACTCTTTACCAAGCTAATTGTTAATGAATGTAGAGCTACATGTAATTTCCACTTAAACACTAATCCATGAGCAATATCATACTGACTACAACTTTTAAAGGTTAGTAAGGTATACACTCTACACAAGTACCATAAAGGGCCACAATTCAAACACAAGGGAGCCATTTCAAAAGTTAGTCAAGGTATAATACACCATGTTACTTCAATAATAGGGCCAAGCCCAAGATAAGCCCTAAACTATAGAGTGAAACCCTCATTTTTAATTTCTTAGATTAGTTATTAGCATAGGGTTATTTTGAGAAATATGAAAGCACAATGGGAACAACTCTTAGGGAATAATCCAAAAAGTGCATCTCATTTGAGCTTTAATATGTTACATCCTTACATGGGGGTGCTTCATTCCTTTCCTACTTACACCTTTCACCTTCAAGGTCACATTTGTACATTGTGGGGCATCACACTTTCCCTTTGTATACTCTATACCTTCATGTTGCATCCATGTATATACTATAGATATCATGCCTTCCCCACACATTACCTTTTCCCTACATATATCCACTAGGGGCTTAATGTCTTAACTACACTATTGTATGCTTGTGCTCTTAAATGCCACATTGGGGGCATATGCTACTTTAGTACCCTATGTTTCCACACAAGTTTTTTTTTTTTTTGGTCATTGAGCATGCCTCATTATTTTACATTGCCCTTCTTGGAAGCAACCTCAAATTTCCTTGTTGCTATATCTAGTTCATATGTTTTCTATATTTTATTTGTATTGATAGTATTTTTGACATGGTTCTATACTTTCAAGTCAAGTTTAAACTCAAAAGACAAATTCACAACTACGAACTTGATCTTTGACAAAACATAGATCTAGAGTCATTTTACTTATAAAGAGACAAAAAAATTAAAATGAATATAAGTATAATTCTAACATCACATTAATGTTACAGTCTACCATCAAAATAAATGCTAAATGAGCTTATCTTTTTCATTTTTTTTAATTTTTTTTATATAACCAGGACAATTATTAATCCTATTTATAATCATTAAAATTAGAGTATTTTGTACTTAATTAACAAAATTTACTTTAATTGACCTAAATTAACACTTAAAAAAGAAAATCACAAATATATTAGCTAAATTAGTTTATTTGTATGTTACAATTTCTTCAAACTTGGCTAAAAAGCCACCACCTGTCTCTTTAACACATCTTAAGATCCCATGTCAATTGAGCTCCAAAGCTACCTCATAATACAAGAAAAGAAAAAGTTCTTTGATACCATGCAATTTGTTTTTGGATCCTCATATGACTTAAAGTATATGGCACTGCCTCATATTCCTAGTATGAAGAAGGAACCTAACTCGTGCTTCCCAATATAAAGTGTACAAGATTTGAACTTGCAACCTCACTCCGCCACTAGACAAATTCAGATGTACATGAAACACAATTGGGACATCTATAATGCAACTAAATTGAACAAAACTAACTAGAGAAACAGAAGTATCCCGCTTCAAAGAATAGTAAATGTTACAGAAACTTTTGTGAGATATTGGACTTACCAAGGAAGGGTTTCCATGTACAGGGAACTCAAGAAATGTCATTTAATTGTATACATCAGGCAAAGGAAGCCTGGGCAGAGAAAATTCCAGTAGATCTGAAAGCATTAGCACCTTCTAATACTCTCATCCGGATGTTAAGCCTATCAATCCCCTGCTCCATACTCTCTGCTCTTTCTCTTAAGCTCGAACCCTCGTCTTCCAGATAAGCAATCTGGTCATCCTGCTCATTGATGCGCGTCTCAAGGATCCGTTGGCGGATTTCATTGTTGGAGGGGTAAAGCGTCTGAAAGCGGCTTTAATCCTCAACCTTTTCATACAGGATTTCTGCACTTTTATCAGGTCTTGGTTCCAAAACACCAGTGTTCTGCTGGCTGTTATAGTGAACTACTCTCAAGCGGCCTTTCATGGAACGGTAGGCGTTTCCTTGCTCTTGCTGATAACAGGGTTTGTATGAAGTAAAATTGTTGTTAAGGTTCCATTTTCCACTGTTTTGCTTCAAATTTTTAGGTTTTCTGATCGCCATCTTCCAGCTTGCCTGACCTCCAAAGACCTTCTGCTGGTACTTCATTTATATTCTGCAGCTTTAAACAGTCAAAAACCTTAAATATTTCACCCCCATGTTTTTGTCTTGCACTAGGAATATGGCTGTTGCTATTCAGTTGAAACATTCATCCCCTACTTGAGGGGATGTCTTAGCCAAAGGAGGAAGAATTGAAGGGCAGTGAGGTGGCAGTGGCAGAGAGCTCTTGCCTCTCAATTTCAATCCATGTGGATTGCTTGCCATCTTACATTTATGTCATTTGAATGCTATTGTTTAACTTTGTAAGGGACCCTAGTAGAGGTGTGAGGAGAGTGAAACAGAATCACTTATTTTGAGGAAACTAAATCCAAGTTGAAGAGTGGACCACATGAATTGTTACAGTTTTTACTGTTAGCATCTTGTGTCACTCTCACTTGTTAATGTACTCTCATGTCTTCTTGTGTGAGAGGAGTTCAAATGTACGTTGTGTATATTTGTGTTTATTTATATAATTTTGTTTTGTATCTATTTTGAAGAAATGTTCAATATATGTAATGGTGATAAATCATATGATTTTGTGTGAAGTTGGGTTCATTTCTCTAATTTTGTATTCATCCACACACACATATCTCTAAGTTTTTAGTCCTACCTTATCCTTATTCATTTTTAAATCATAAGATTAAGATGCATGCGATAATCTTATGTTGTTCTAAGTCTCACACTTGTCTATATAATAAAGGGTTTCTCTCATTGTATATAATATAGCATCTGATATGCCTTGTATTTACATTTTGACAGGATAACTTATTTCCATTCATTCTCTCTTGTGAGGAAGGTTGTTTTAGCTGCAGGTAATCATTGGCTTCTATAGAGTTCACTATCAACTCTTACACGGTATGAGAGCAAAAGATGTATAATTTTCTAATCAATTTTAAGAGTAGCCTATAAATTTTTGAAAATTGATCTTAAAGTAATATAAATCTCATAATTGAGTCCAAAAAATGCAAAAACCTATAAATTGATATAAAACTTGATAAGGTTTGGGCAAGTTGTAGATCCAATAATTTTAAAGGTATCTTCAAAATTTAGGTTGTACCATCCTATACAATTTTATATGGATTTGTATCATACATTCAGTTTGTATTTGTCAAAAATATATTGGGTTAGTCAAGTCAATAAAATATTTCAAGCATATTCCTAGTTATGTGACTATTTGCATCACCCTACATCATAAAAGGTACAATATTTTATTTTGTATTTTTAATTGGTTAGGGGTACAATTTATCAAGGTATGACAAGGATTTATTGGCTATAATTGAGATTTTAAGGGATACGATTCAAAGCCCTAAGTTCTATCAATGAATTACATCCAAAGTTCAATGAGTGGTCACTATTTGGGTTTAGTACTCAATTATGTGTAGCTTAAAGGGCCTTAAGATTCATCACCACCACCAACAATTTTAACCTAGTTTTCTTTATCAATTAATTATCCTAAGCCCTAGTTGTACCACCTAAATCCACAACTCTCACCTCATTCCTACTAGTTTCACCACCCTTCAACCACCCTAATAGCGCTAAGGGTTGATTTTATTTGTTATAAATGAGCAATTTTGTAAGAAGCAAAACTTTTACTCACAATGTTAGATTTTTGACTTCTTATAGGTGTTGGAAAGCTATTTCTAGAAACTTTACAACCATCTATTTGAATTTTATGGATTTTGTATTAAGTGCCTATTATTTTAGTTTGAAATAAGTTATTAAAATTTATCTTGTAGTTTAGAAAACTTTCATCAACGTGGTCATTTTTTCTTACTACAAAGGTTCTAATTTCATATTATTTGATATATAATATATTCATGAGGAGTCTATCTTAGTCTATACTGATTTTTTTCATCCTTTTGTAATCACTCTAAACAAAGGGAATGCAAATCTTGACAAGATGGTATCCTATATCCTAAAACATCTCGAATGGATTCATCTCTTTCCCCATCTCTATGAACATGTTTCTATACTAGTTACTCTATACCAGAAGAAATCATGGGCTAATAGGAACAATCATTTCCTAGGATTGATTAGTTATAGTGTTGATTTTGACACTATGTGTTACCTTTCACATATTAAGCACCTTTTCATGCTGGACCAAAATTTGGATGATCTATAGAGACACAAATTATTTTCCATTCCTAGCAATTCCTATAAAGGATAATTTTCTAGCTTAATGATGATAGTGATAAAATACTATATGGCGATGATAGAATAGATGAGTGCTCTTATTTGGAAGGTATTGAATGTTGTGAGGCTAATGAATCTTACATTCCAACATTGGTAAATCTATTGGTTATTCATATTCAATCATTTGGTATAGACTCTACATCATGGGATTAGTAGTCTAGTCCAATAACATGCATTAAAATTTAATCTTTGGCATTACTTATTTTATTAGAGTTTATTTTTTATACATCCATTGTAGGAAGATTGAGGAGACGTCATTGATGCATTTGTTGGCAACATGAGCATGTGAAATAAACACAAGATACATATAGTTATGCATTGCAATGTTGTCATTGATGGTAACATTGTATCCCGATACAAAGACTATGGTATAGATCAGTTTGGGTGTCATGAGCACAGTTGAAGATGATTGTGAAAGATATTTTTGCAAGAAGGTTTGATCACTTGTGAGGACGATTGTTATGAAAATTGACAATGTTAATACCAGTGATTCTGTGTACATGGGATCTGGTAATTGGGTCCATATTTGTTCGCTATTGAATATTTTTCTCTATGCTTCTAGTATAATTTTGTTGGCTAGTAAAAGAACTTAATTCCAGAATCTCAACTTGTTTTGGTTTTTGGTTTTGGAGTTATGAGTAATAAAAGTTCAGCTTGGTAGTTTCAAAAGTTTCTATTCTAGTGTATATGAGTTAATGAGCCCGCACTTCTTCATGGATTGGTTTTTGGCTTTGCAGAGTTATGGAAGTGTTGACACATGTTAGATGAGTGCGCATTCCAGTTGGAATGATGTCTTGAGGACCGCATGTCTGAATTTGGGTATACAATTGGATAATTTTTGTATTAGGTCCTTTGTGGTGCCAACCTAATAGGTTTGAAGGTATGCGAAGCTTATATAAGTATTGCAGAGTTATGTGAGATCTATTATAGGTCCATGCCGACCTATTTCAAAGTGTTTTGAGATTTGAACCTTGGCGTGAATTGTGTGTGGATAGATCTTGAGATGAAAAGTTACATTTTGTGTAATACATCTAATTATGCCGACCTAATTGATATTATGAGTGAAGCGAATATATAAGTTAGATCTTTTTTGGTATTTTGGAGGTGATATGTGATAAGAGTTTTATGGATGCGAACTGTGCCAATGCAGAGCAGAGCAAAGTGTTGATTCAAATTTGTACGAAGAGTTTGAGTTTGTATTTTGAGATTTAATGGAACTATATTCCAACATATGGTAGATGCATTTTGTAATGTTTCAACACTTGGCTGTGTGCCACAATCTCTTCTATCTCTTTTGTTTTCTTAGTGGGTCGTGAGTCCACTTGGACAGTGAGTCCACCCGCAGTGATCACTTCTATAATATGCTATAACCAGTTATAATATATTGTGAGCTAATCCTCATTGTGGTTTTCCCTATTTTGGGTTTTCCACATAAAAATCTTGGTGTTCATGTGTTATGTGATGTTATTGGATGTTTGCATACTTTTCTTTATTATTGCAAGTTGAATAAGTTATGTATTGCATGGTTAAATACTTAAGTGGTTTAAAAGAATATTGCTTCACCCCCCTCTCAGTATTTTGGGTGTTCAAGAATTGGTATCAGATCTTGGTTCCTTGGAAGGAGCTTAACTGCTTGGGGAATATCTTTGAGGTTGAACACATGGCTGTTTGAAGATTACCTACTCCTCCAAAAGAGATTCATGCTATTGGATCTATAGAAGAAGATTGTATACTTAATATGAATGGAGAACTCAAAGTTTCTCTTGAAGATCTTGGAAGAACTAAAGGTGAAAACAAAGATATGAAGGAAAATGTCAAAGAAGCAAATGAATGCATCAAAAAATTGAGGAGAAAATAAGGAAATTTAGAGAATGGCATAAGGAGGTTAGTGAACAATTGAAGCAAGCAAAAAACAATTATCTGTCTAAAGGTGCAAGTTGAAGAAAGAAAGAGAGTTGAAGAATGCTTGTTCATACAATGGTGAAAAGAAAATTTGAAAAATGCACAAGGTTTGAACAAGAAGTTGTAAATCTAAGATCAAATTTGGAAAAAGCAAGGAGTCATGAAGATAAATTCAAAATGAATTCTACAAAGCTTGATGAAATGATTGTAAATCAGAAAGGCTATAAAGACAAAGAAGGTTTAGGATTTGAAAAGGGTGAATGTTCAAAATCAAATCATACATCAAATGCTAAAAGAAAACTAAAGACAATAAGCACAATGGCAAACATATCTCAAATCAAAGGAATGTAGCTAGAAGACCACCGGTCAAACAACCAAATGCACAAAGGTACCCATATTTTAATGGTTTAAGTTATTCTTGCAATAAATTTGGACATAAGGCTATGGAATGTAGAAGTAGAATGAATCAGAATACATTCCACCTTTTCCTCGTCAATGTTTTACATGCAATAAATTTGGTCATAGAGTTGGTGAATGTAGAAGTCAAATGGTGAATGACTATAACAATGGTAGAATGGTCCATTCTTTCAATGGCTACTATTATACATGATATGGATTTAGGCATAAAGCTAATCAATGCAGATCTAGAATGAATGGAAATAAGATTGGTCAAAAGAATGTTATGTGCTACAATTGCAATAGGCCTGGACACATTTTTAAGTTTTGCAGAAGAAAAAATATGAAGAAGGATAATCCAGTAAAGAATAATGATACATTACAAAAGATTGATCCAAAAGAAACAAAGAAGGAGATGGACAAGATTTGGAGAAAGAAGAGATCGAGGTTAAGGATGAATTTGTACCAACATTCAGTGCAAATGTTTCCTCCAAAAACTAAGTTAAGAGCTTTGGCTCAGGGGGAGATTTAATGAATTTTTTTATCCCCTACCAAAGAAAATGGTGTTGATGCTTTAGCATGAGGATATGTGGTGTAGGTCAACATGCTTGATCTTTTGGATAAAATTTTGGTAGAAAATGTTAAAATGTGGAGGATTATGGGCATTTGAAGGTAACTGTGCAAACAGTGAAGGGTTTGCCAAATTTATTGTTTGAAGCATTCAATGCAACCTTAGGTTAGTTTCAAAAGGTTAGACATGATTTTAATTAGCCAAATTCATTCACAACAAGAATTGAGAAAGAGCAGAGTAGCGAAGAAAAGATTTGGAGTGATCAAGGTGATTTGTGATCAGGTGCATTCAAACTGTAATCAGATAAGAGAAGGAAAAGGTATTTACAATATTTGTTTTTCCCTAGTTTCACAAGTAATTTTTTTGAGATCAATTTAAATTCATTTTGAAATGGCTACACTGAGGGTTATTAAGGTTATAGATAGGCCACGTCCTAAGTTTAAGAAATATCTTGTTAAATCCATGGAGGTTGGTCTGATAGGAGCATTTTCGCGTGTTCATGATATTTTACATTCTGAGGATATAAGGATTTATATTCATTATAAAAAGTTAGAGGGGCATGATCATTCTAAGATAGGAGGGTATGGGTGAATGAACTTACTGGAGATAACTTTACCCTAAAACCAGAATATCAAAACCTAGTTGCGAAGAAACTTGATGTGTGGGAAGGGTTTCTGAATTTTCGCTTTGATGGTAAATGGGTTAGAATTGCATTGAGAAGAATTCATGATAGATTTGTTTGGATTGACATGTCTAGGTTAATCACAAAGGATGTGATTAGAGAAGTTACAGGTTTATGCTCCACCAGACCCGTTCCAGTACTCAAATTAGTGAAACAGATAAGAAATCCAAATGTGAAGTATGCAGCTATGATGATAGGTTACAAGCGTTACCTCACAAATAGAGAAAACTTTGTATCTGCCATTACAATCAATGTTGCTTATGAAATGGTGGAGAAAGGAGCTAATTATGATATATGTGAATTGTTGAGACAATAGTTAATGGACAATTTGAAATAGAAAAAGGAGAAGAAACACTCTTTCAAGTATGGTACTTTGATTGTATGCTTACCATTCTATTTCGTGAGAGAACTTCCTGAAACCAAAAGTGTGACATGGTTGAAAGGAAGACCATTTGCATATCAGATTAAAGACTTTGTAAGATGTATTGGTGATGCAAAGGAAAAATATGAAGCTCTTGAAGCTTTCTTTGTAGTATTTCAAAAGAGGATGCATGAAAGAGAAAGAATCCCTAAGAAAATGGTAGAAAAGTAAAAGGATGAAATCATATTCATGGTATCAATAGATGACTGCATTATACAAGCAGTTGAACCAAGAACGGTATGGATCCTAGAGATGGGATATGAGATTACTGAGCAGGAAATTACTGCATCTGTCGACTACATGCTTAACAAGCCTAAGGACACAATAGAAGGAAGATATGGCACCTATGAAGAAAAATCAATGGAGGTGCATATGGAGCAAAAAAAACCAATAATAAAGAAGGTTGAAAAGATGATTGCATAATTCGCAGAAGACATGGGCTTCACAAAAGAGCAAGGGCTAGAGCTCCAAGAAACTCATCAGGCACTAGAAGATCTGGTAGAACAAATACCACCCCTCCTTCTATTCAAAAGTCCTTTAGGACTAAGCCCTCTACAAGAGAAAAGAGAAAAACAATTGAAATTTCTTTGGTAAAGGAAAGTCCCCTTTGGTTTTGTAGAGTACAAGGCCTGAGAAGGATACTTTGGTAGCACCACTTGTAGCTCCTACCAAGAAGAGAACAAAATAGAAGGCAGTAATGAGAAAAGGTCACAACTGTAAATTTTGAAGAGGGTGAAGAAGAAGAAGAAGATGAGGAAGAATGACCGCAATTGGTCCGCAAAAGGAAAGGTGAAGCAAGTGTTAAATTTTTTTTGATATCATTGATATAGATAGTGAAGAAGAGATAGAGAAGGAAAAGAAAGCCTTTGTAGCCCACATGCGAGAGAAGAAAGGAGCCACCAAGAAGGTGTCACCAGAAAAGAAGAAAGCAAAAAAAAGTTAGATTAAGGTGTCAGCAGAAAAGAAACAAAAGAAGAAAGATTCGGTAAGAACACACACTCCCATGAAGTTAGAAGCACTTTTCAATGGTATAGTACAAAATGAGATGTTAGCAAAAACTACAACCCTATATAATGAAGCAGATGAGGTGGATAAGGCTACCATTATAGAAGCTATCATTAAGTATGTGGATACTGAAAATTATCACTAGGGCTATGACTTTATTAAAACCCCTTTTCCATCCTGGATAATTAAATAATCTTAATTATTTAATTAAGTCTTCTATTAATTAAATAATCTAAATTATTTAATTATTTTATTTTATCCTTTTATGTCCCCTTTTGATTAATTAAATAAATTGTTATTTATTTAATTGTGTCAGTGATATCTTTGATTTCTATAATTAAATAAATTTATATTTATTTAATTATTTTTCATTTTCCACTATAATTAAATAATTATGTTAATTTGTAATTATTCATTGTTAGCTTTTCTATCACAACTTAATTAAATTTTATTTAATTAAATGACTCATCGTTTCTCCCACTTTTTGAATTAAATTTCTATTTAATCAAAAATTTAATTTTCCTTTTTCCTTTTACATTTAAATAATGTTTCCATTATTTGAAAATTCAAATTCCCTCTCAAACTGAAGTGATTTTTGTAAAAATCAGTCAATTTCCTTATTCTTTTGCTAGTCTTGTTTCTATCTTATCTCATCTCACCTAATTTCAGCCAAATTGATCAAAATAAAAATCATCTAATCTCGACTGACCATTTCACATCCAACTCTCTATAAATAGCATTGTTATTTATCATTTTCGCATCTAGAAAATATAGGTTGTAGTGCTATTGAGAAAACTTCAATATTTTGCTTTGTCGTAGTCATAGGCTTGTTAGTGCATACCTACAATCTGAGGGCATTAATTACTTAGAAGCATAATGGAGAAGGATAATGGAGGTGATGGAATGGAGGTGTAAAGGTTACAGTAATATCGTTTCATGTATTTCGTATTTACGCACTCTTTTGTTCTCCATTATTAGAATAGGAATTTCAAGTTTATTTACTGTGCTTAATAATCTTAAAATCTAATCTTCTTGATCACAAATGGTGAACCCGACGAGAACAATTTTTGCATATCACAATTTTGTTTGACGGATTGAAATTAAAATTGTTAATTATATAAAAATAATATAATGGTCCAAATAACACAAAGACATTTAAACATTTGCTTATACCATCTATTGATTGGTTCCAACGAGAAAAACTCCTTAAAAATTATAAATAGAAAGATAAGAAAAATATATTTGATAATGATTTGGGCATACAACAAATTCATTGCCAGCAATTCACCAAGGGAAAATTCACCACCAACAATTCTCCGTCATGACAATTCACCGTGCGATGAATTTTCCTAGAGCTGATAATTTGACATAACTAAAGCAAAAGAAAATAATTGAATGTTTCTACCAAAATAAATACAGGAAGTAATAATACCATAAAGAACCTCCTAAGAAGAAAACTCATATTGATGAAAAGAGGAAAGATAAAATCATCCTTTCCTAATTTGAATGTTATGATTCGAAAAAGAAAACCACGGGATACAAGTTCAAGGTTTTGACCTTGAACAATGTTTGTAAGGCATTTACTCAATTATATTAGAAAACAGACTATAAAAGATCTTTGCTTTAAAACCACGGGATAATTATGCTTTACCTATAGCCCATTGTAACCACTTATGAATCCACCCTGTATTCAACTTAGCATTTTGGGTAACTGGGTAATCCCAAAAATGATGTTTAAAATGGGCAGAAGCTCAATTAGAAGCTGATTGTATTCTCTAAAAGCCAACTACAATTTCATATTCTAAAGAACTATTACAGGCAGAGAACGAAAGCTTTATATGATCACTTTAAAAGAACATAATGATCACATATATAATCTTAGAATATAAATAAATAATTATTAGTCATTAAAAATAGTAAATTACCAAATTTAAGCTTTAATAGTGAACAAAATTGACAATTGAAACTCTTAAGAAAACATAAAATATCTAGTTATTAAAGAATGACTAATTTTCAATGCAAAACAATTATTTTTAGTCATATAAAATAAAACAATCTCATAAAATTGTATAGAAGGTGTGTAGACAGAATTGTGGGACCAAATCATGAGTATTGATTTTTTTTCACTCATTTGGTAACATCGATTAGGTTTCCACATAATGTGCATACATTATGTAATACGCATGTATTATGTAATGTTCAAGTGCATTATTTATCCAAAATTAATTATATTCCTTTTAGGCTTGGCAAAGGCTTGGATGACAAGCCTAAGGGTTGGACTTTTATTTTCCTCCAAGAGATGTATTTTTCAAATTTAATAGTATTTAATTTTTTTAATATCATTAGATTTACTCATTTTATAACAATATTTAAAACAATTAAAACCAAAATGTTCTTCTTCTTAGATTTCTAATCATATGTTCTTTTTCCTATTTTAAATACATGAAAATATTTATTTTTATTTTCTTTTACTAATCTCTTCATATTCCTCAAATAAATATGTATTGATTTTCTTTATAACTTTTGATTTTTTTATTGAAATTTTAAAAATTATATATTATGGATGCAAGTTATATGATGTGTATATTGAATGCTTTCATTTTTATGATGTGTCAACTTTAAAAATCACAAAAAATACATAACTTGTAGTACTTGGTATTCAATATATTTTTACCAACAAAATTTTGGAATTACCTAATGCATCAAAAAATATAGGTTTGCACATTAGACACTATGTTATGCTTTAGTGATAAAAATAAGAACACTTTTGTGCACAAATAACATTTCACCCTCTCAATCTTAATCATTTTTCAAAAAATGAGTATTTTAGAAAGTAGATTTAGAGTACTACATTTTTTCATATTTTAAAATTTTGAATGTATGCACCTTAAATTGCTCATTTAAGTTTATATTTAGATAAATTTTTTTAAAAAGTGACTACATTTGTCACCCTTATGTCCCTCACTTTTATGCACATATCAAACAATCAACCCTAAGTTACCCATATCTTGCTTATGTGGCCCATTGAGAAATCACCATGCATTACATCCATAACTTGATTACTAGCACATAAACAATATAGAAAAATTTCAAGCAATGTGTAAGAGATTTGACACCGTGAGATGGTGAGGGGTAAGATCCAACATAAGGCATGTAACAACTAAAATAAAGTTATACAATAATAACTATCCAATGGTGGCCTCACTTTTAAGACAATAAAATTTTGACATGAATCATTTATGTACAACCTTTTCAATAAAGTGCCTACACTTCTCATAAGCTTGAGTTGTTTATTTGTATGTTACTATTTCTTCAAACTTGGCTTAAAAACCACAACTTGTATCTTTAACACATCTTAAGACCCCATGTCAACTAAGATCCAAATCTACCTCATCATATGGGAAACACAATTGGGACATTTGTAATGCAACTAAATTGAACAAAACCACGTAAAGAAACAAAAGTATCCCACCTCAAAGAATAGTAAATGCTACAAAAAAAATTTGTGAGATATTAAACTTACCAAGGAAGGTTTTCCATGTACAGGGAACTCAATAAATGCCATTTAATTATATACATCAAGCAAAGGAGGTCTGAGCAAAGAAAGATCCAGTAGACCTGAAAGCATTAGCACCTTCTAATACTCTCATTAGTATGTAAAAGTAATACATATATGATAAAAATATCACAATGCATGAAAAAATATACATTCCATAAAAAAAATAATGCATGAGTGAATTATTTTCACATTAAAATATTTGGCCATATCAAAATATCTTTGATGAATTTTTATTTGAGGGTAACTCTCAATAAATTTGTGTTTGAATCATATCCAAAAATATCTAGGATGTGGTTCATAATTTTGAGATTCAAATTTTCTTCTTAGAACATCTCTTTAATTAGATAAAACTCTTGTGTTAATTTTTTAAAATTATTCATTATTTATCTTAAGACATCAACTACAACCTTGTCTTTTCATTGGAATATACCCAATAAATCTTATAGTGCAATTTTATTGGAATCCTCAACTCTTCCACGTCTCTTGATAACTTCCTATATTATTTTTGTACTTATTTTTAGTGATCTACTTGTTTGACTAATTAAAGAAGACTTTTATTTATTTATTACTTAATATAGCTGATGTAATAAAACATTAGGTAGCATTACTATCTTTAGTGTGCAAGGTTAAGCCTATTTATTTGTATTTATTAATTATAACTTTTACTTGTAATAACTTTTTTACTAATGGCATTGGATGGTCTTGGACTAAGGATGTTTCTCTAAAATTAAGCTTTTTATATCATTTCAACAAATGATTGATACCTTTATGTTTCATTTAAGATTTCAAAAAATGTTGTTGATACTTTATTAACAATTCTTCTACATGTGTGTTAGATGTACAATTCTATTAGGGATATAAGAGTGGAGAGGTGACCAACATAACCCACTCCCCCTATGAATACTACTCTTCACCAAGCTAATTGTTAATGAATGTAGAGCTACATGTAATTTCCACTTAAGCACTAATCCATGAGCAATATCATACTAACTACAACTTTTAAAGGTTAGTAAGGTATACACTCTACACAAGTACCATAAAGGGCCACAATTCAAACACAAGGGAGCCATTTCGAAACTTAGCCAAGGTATAATACACCATGTTACTTCAATAATAGGGCCAAGCCCAAGACAAGTCAAGAAAATAATAAGCCCTAAACTATAGAGTGAAACCCTCATTTTTAATTTCTTATATTAGTTATTAGCATAGGATTATTTTGAGAAATATGAAAGCACAATGGGAACAACTCTTAGGGAATAATCCAAAAAGTGCATCTCATTTGAGCTTTAATATGTTACATCCTTACATGGGGGTGCTTCATTCCTTCCCTATTTACACCTTTCACCTTCAAGGTCACATTTGTACATTGTAGGGCATCACACTTTCCCTTTGTATACTCTATACCTTCATGTTGCATCCATGTATATACTATAGATATCATGCCTTCCCCCACACATTACCTTTTTCCTACATATATCCACTAGGGGCTTATTGTCTTAACTACACTATTGTATGCTTGTGCTCTTAAATGCCACAATGGGGGCATATGCTACTCTACTACCCTATGTTTCCACAGAAGTTTTTTTTTTTTGGTCATTGAGCATGCCTCATTATTTTACATTGCCCTTCTTGGAAGCAACCTCAAATTTCCTTGTTGCTATATCTAGTTCATATGTTTTCTATATTTTATTTTTATTGATAGTATTTTTGACATGGTTCTATACTTTCAAGTCAAGTTTAAACTCAAAAGACAAATTCACAATCACGAACTTGATCTTTGACAAAACATAGATCTAGAGTCATTTTACTTATAAAGAGACAAAAAAATTAAAATCAATATAAGTATAATTCTAACATCACATTAAAGTTGCAGTCTACCATCAAAGTAAATGCTAAATGAGCTTATCTTTTTCGTATTTTTTTTTTATATAACCAGTACAATTATTAATCCTATTTATAATCATTAAAATTAGAGTATTTTGTACTTAATTAACAAAATTTACTTTAATTGACCTAAATTAACACTTAGAAAAGAAAATCACAAATATATTAGCTAAATTAATTTATTTGTATGTTACAATTTCTTCAAACTTGGCTAAAAAGCCACCACCTGTCTCTTTAACACATCTTGAGACCTCATGTCAACTGAGCTTCAAAGCTACCTCATAAGATTTGAACTTGCGACCTCACTCCACCACTAGACAAACTCAGATGTACATGAAACACAGTTGGGACATCTATAATGCAACTAAATTGAACAAAACTAACTAGAGAAACAGAAGTATCCCGCTTCAAAGAATAGTAAATGTTACAGAAACTTTTGTGAGATATTGGACTTACCAAGGAAGGGTTTCCATGTAGAAGAAAGTTAACGACATGTCATTTAATTGTATCCATCAGGCAAAGGAAGCCTGGGCAGAGAAAATTCCAGTAGATCTGAAAGCATTAGCACCTTCTAATACTCTCATCCAGAGTTTAAGCCTATCAATCTCCTGCTCCATACTCTGTGCTCTTTCTCTTAAGCTCGAACCCTCGTCTTCCAGATAAGCAATCTGGCCATCCTGCTCATTGATGCGCGTCTCAAGGATCCGTTGGCGGATTTCATTGTTGGAGGGGTAAACCATCTCAAAGCGGCTCAAATCCTCAACCTTTTCATGCAGGATTTCTGCATTTTTATCAGGGCTTGGTTCCAAAACACCAGAGTTCTGCTGGCTGTTATAGTGAACTACTCTCAAGCGGCCTTTCATGGAACGGTAGGCGTTTCCTTGCTCTTGCTGATAACGGGGTTTGTATGAAGTAAAATTGTTGTTCAGGTTCCATTTTCCACTGTTTTGCTTCAAATTTTTAGGTTTTCTGATCGCCATCTTCCAGCTTGCCTGCCCTCCAAAGACCTTCTGCTGGTACTTCATTTATATTCTACAGCTTTAAACAGTCAAAAACCTTAAATATTTCACCCCCACGTTTTTGTCTTGCAATAGGAATATGGCTATTGCTATTCAGTTGAAACATTCATCCCCTACTTGAGGGGATGCCTTAGCCAAAGGAGGAAGAATTGAAGGGCAGTGAGGTGGCAGTGGCAGAGAGCTCTTGCCTCTCACTTTCAATCCATGTGGATTGCTTGCCACCTTACATTTATGTCATTTGAATGCTATTGTTTAACTTTGTAAGGGACCCTAGTAGAGGTGTGGGGAGAGTGAAACATAATCACTTATTTGAGGAAACTAAATCCAAGTTGAAGAGTGGACCACATGAATTGTTACAATTTTTACTGTTAGCATCTTCTGTCACTCTCACTTTTTAATGTACTCTTATGTCTTCTAGTGTGAGAGGAGTTCGAATGTATGTTGCATCTTTTTTGTGTTTATTTATGTCATTTTGTTTTGTATCTATTTTGAAGAAATGTTTAATATATGTAATAGTGATAAATCATATGATTTTGTGTGAAGTTGGGTTCATTTCTCTAACTTTGTATTCATCCACACATATCTCTAAGTTTTTAGTCCTACCTTATCCTTATTCATTTTTAAATCATAAGATTAAGATGCATGCCATAATCTTATGTTCTAAATTTCACACTTGTCTATATGATCAAGGGTTTCTCTCATTGTCTATAATATACCATATGATATGCCTTGTATTTACATTTTGACAGGATAACTTATTTCCATTCATTATCTCTTGTGAGGAAGGTTGTTTTAGCTGCAGGTAATCATTACCTTCTATAGAGTTCACTATAAACTCTTACATGGTATGCGAGCAAAAGATGCATAATTTTCTAATCAATTTTAAGAGTAGCCTATAAATGTTTGAAAATTGATCTTAAAGTAATATAAATCTCATAATTGAGTCCAAAAAATGCAAAAACCTATAAATTGATATAAAACTTGATAAGGTTTGGGCAAGTTGTAGATCCAATAATTCTAAAGGTATCTTCAAAATTTAGGTTGTACCATCCTATACAATTTTATATGGATTTGTATCATCCATACAGTTTGTACTTGTCAAAAATATATTGGGTTAGTCAAGTCAATAAAATATTTCAAGCATATTCCTAGTTATGTGACTATTTGCATCACCCTACATCATAAAAGGTGCAATATTTTATTTTGTATTTTTAATTGGTTAGGGGTACAATTTATCAAGGTATGACAAGGATTTATTGGCTATAATTGAGATTTTAAGGGATATGATTCAAAGCCCTAAGCTCTATCAATGAATTACATCCAAAGTTCAATGAGTGGTCACTATTTGGGTTTAGTACTCAATTATGTGTAGCTTAAAGGGCCTTAAGATCCATCACCACCACCAACAATTTTAACCTGTTTTTCTTTATCAATTAATTTTCCTAAGCCCTAGTTGTACCACCTAAATCCACCACTCTCACCTCATTCCTACTAGTTTCACCACCCTCCAATCACCCTAATAGCGCTAAGGGTTGATTTTATTTGTTATAAATGAGCAATTTTGTAAGAAGAAAAACTTTTACTCACAATGTTAGATTTTTGACTTCTTATAGGTGTTGGAAAGCTATTTCTAGAAACTTTACAACTATCTATTTGAATTTTATGGATTTTGTATTAAGTGCCTATTATTTTAGTTTGAAATAAGATATTAAAATTTATCTTGTATTTTAGAAAACTTGCATCAATGTGGTCATTTTTTCTTACTACAAAGGTTCTAATTGCATATTATTTGATATATAATCTATTCATGAGGAGTCTATCTTAGTCTATAATGATTTTTTTCATCCTTTTGTAATCACTCTAAACAAAGGGAATGCAAATCTTGACAAGATGGTATCCTATATCCTAAAACATCTCGAATGGATTCATCTCTTTCCCCATCTCTATGGACATGTTTCTATACTAGTTACTCTATACCAAAAGAAATCATGGGCTAATAGGAACAATCATTTCCTAGGATTGATTAGTTATCGTGTTGATTTTGACACTATGTGTTAACTTTCACATATTAAGCACCTTTTCATGCTGGACCAAAACTTGGAAGATCTATAGAGACACAAATTATTTTCCATTCCTAGCAAATCCTATAATGGATAATTTTCTAGCTTAATAATGATAGTGATAAAATACTATATGGCAATGATAGAATAGATGAGTGCTCTAATTTGGAAGGTATTGAATTTTGTGAGGCTAATGAATCTTGCATTCCAACATTGGTAAATCTATTGGTTATTCATATTCAATCATTTGGTATAGACTCTACATCATGGGATTAGTAGTCTAGTCCAGTAACATGCATTAAAATTTCATCTTCGGCATTAATTATTTTATTAGAGTTTATTTTTGATACATCCGTTGCAGGAAGATTGAGGAGACGTCATTGATGCATTTTTTGGCAACATGATCATATGAAATAAGCACAAGGTACATATAGTTATGCATTGTGGTGTTGTCATTGATGGCAACATTGTATCCCGATACAAAGACTATGGTGTAGATCAGTTTGGGTGTCATGAGCATGGTTGAAGATGATTGTGAAAGATATTTTTGCAAGAAGGTTTGATCAGGTGAAGGCGATTGTGATGAAAATTGACAGTGTTAATACTAGTGATTCTATGTACATGGGATCTAGTAATTGGGTCCATATTTGTTCGCTATTGAATATTTTTCTCTATGCTTCTAGTATAATTTTGTTGGCCACTAAAAGAACTTAATTCCAGAATCTCAACTTGTTTTGGTTTTTGGTTTTGGAGTTATGAGTAATAAAAGTTTGGCTTGGTAGTTTTAGACGTTTCTATTCTAGTGTATATGAGTTAATGAGTCCGCACTTCTTCACGAATTGGTTTTTTGCATTGCAGAGTTATGGAAGTGTTGACAGATGTTTGATGAGTGTGCATTCCAGTTGGCATGATGTCTTGAGGACCGCATGTTTGAATTTGGGTATACAATTGGAGAATTTTTGTATTAGGTCCTTTGTGGTGCCAACCTAATAGGTTTGAAGGTATGTGAAGCTTATATAAGTATTGCAGAGTTATGTGGGATCTATTATAGGTCCTTGCCAACCTATTTCAAAGTGTTTTGAGATTTGAACCTTGGTGTGAATTGTGTGTGGATAGATCTTGAGCTGACAAGTTACATTTTGTGTAATACATCAAATTAGGACGACCTAATTGATATTATGAGTGAAGCGAATATATAAGTTAGATCTTTTTTGGTATTTTGGAGGTGATATGTGATAAGAGTTTTATGGATGTAAATTGTGTGAATGTAGAGCAAAGCAAAGTGTTGATTCAAATTTGTACGAAGAGTTTGAGTTTGTATTTTGAGATTTAATGGAACTATATTCCAACATATAGTAGATGCATTTTGTAATGTTTCAACACTTGGTTGTGTGCCACAATCTCTTCTATCTCTTTTTTTTTCTTAGTGGGTCGTGAGTCCACTTGGACAGTGAGTCCACCCGCAGTGATCACTTCTATAATATACTATAACCAATTATAATATATTGTGAGCTAATCCTCATTGTGGTTTTCCCTATTTTGGGTTTTCCACATAAAAATCTTGGTGTTCATGTGTTATGTGATGTTATTGGATGTTTGCATACTTTTCTTTATTACTGCAAGTTGAATAAGTTATGTATTGCATGGTTAAATACTTAAGTGGTTTAAAAGAATATTGCTTCACCCCCCTCTCAGTATTTTGGGTGTTCAAGAATTGGTATTAGATCTTGGTTCCTTGGAAGGAGCTTAACTACTTGGGGAATATCTTTGAGGTTGAACACATGGCTGTTTGAAGATTACCTACTCCTCTAGAAGAGATTCCTACTATTAGATCTATAGAAGAAGATTGCATACTTAATATGAATGGAGAACTCAAAGTTTCTCTTGAAGATCTTGAAAGAACTAAAGGTGAAAACAAAGATATGAAGGAAAATGTCAAAGAAGCAAATGAATGCATAAAAAAATTGAGGAGAAAATAAGGAAATTTAGAGAATGGCATAAGGAGGTTAGTGAGCAATTGAAGCAAGCAAAAAAATTTTATCTATCTAAAGGTGCAAATTGAAGAAAGAAAGAGAGTTGAAGAATGCTTGAATACAATGGTGAAAAGAAAATCTGAAAAATGCACAAGGCTTGAATAAGAAGTTGTAAATCTAAGATTAAATTTGGAAAAAAGCAAGGAGTCATGAAGACAAATTCAAAATGAATTCTACAAAGCTTGATGAAATGATTGTAAATCAGAAAGGCTATAAAGACAAAGAAGGTTTAGGATTTGAAAAGGGTGAAAGTTCAAAATCAGATTAGACATCAAATGCCAAAAGGAAAACTAAAGACAATAAGCACAATGGCAAACAGATCTCAAATCAAAGGAATGTAGCTAGAAGACCACTGGTCAAACAACCAAATGCACAAAGGTACCCATATTTTAATGGTTTAAGTTATTCTTGCAATAAATTTGGACATAAGGCTATGGAATGTAGAAGTAGAATGAATCAGAATACATTCCACCTTTTTCTGGTCAATGTTTTACATGCAATAAATTTGGTCATAGAGTTGGTGAATGTAGAAGTCAAATAATGAATGACTATAACAATGGTAGAATGGTTCATTCTTTCAATGGCTACTATTATACATGCTATGGATTTAGGCATAAAGCTAATCAATGCAGATCTAGAATGAATGGAAATAAGATTGGTCAAAAGAATGTTGTGTGCTACAATTGCAATAGGCTTGGACACATTTCTAAGTTTTACAGAAGAAAAAATATGAAGGATAATCCAGTAAAGAAGAATGATACAGTACAAAAGATTGATCCAAAAGAAACAAAGAAGGAGATGGAAAAGATTTGGAGAAAGAAGAGATCGAGGTTAAGGATGAATTTGTACCAACATTCGGTGCAGATATTTCCTCCAAAAACTAAGTTAAGAGCTTTGGCTCAGGGGGAGATTTAATGATTTTTTTTATCCCCTACCAAAGAAAATGGTGTTGATGCTTCAACATGAGGATATGTGGTGTAGGTCAACATGCTTGATCTTTTGGATAAAAGTCTAGTAGAAAATGTTAAAATGCGGAGGATTATGGGCATTTGAAGGTAATTGTGCACACAATGAAGGGTTTGTCAAATTTATTGTTTGAATAATTCAATGCAACATAAGGTTAGTTTCACAAGGTTATATGTGATTTTAATTAGCCAAATTCATTCACAACAAGTATTGAGAAGGATCAGAGTAGCGCAGAAAAGATTTGGAGTGATCAAGGTGATTTGTGATCAGGTGCATTCAAACCCTAATCAGATAAGAGAAGGAAAAGGTATTTACAATATTTGTTTTTCCCTAGTTTCACAAATAATTTTTTTGAGATCAATTTGAATTCATTTTGAAATGGCTACACTGGGGGTTATCAAGGTTATAGATAGGCCACATCCTAAGTTTAAGAAATATCTTGTTAAATCCATGGAGGTTGGTCCGATAGGAGCATTTTTGCGTGTTCCTTATGATATTTTACATTATGAGGATATAAGGATTTATATTCATTATAAAAAGTTAGAGGAGCATGATCATTCTAAGATAGGAGGGATATGGGTGAATGAACTTACTGGAGATAACTTTACCCTAAAACTAGAATATCAAAACCTAGTTGCAAAGAAACTTGATGTGTGGGAAGGGTTTCTGAATTTTTACTTTGATGGTAAATGGGTTAGAATTGCATTAAGAAGAATTCATGATAGATTTATTTGGATTGACATGTCTAGGTTAATCACAAAGGATGTGATTAGAGAAGTTACAGGTTTATGCTCCACCGGACCCGTTCCAGTACTCAAGTCAGTGAAAAATGAAGTGGTCATAGAATTAACTAGTGCTACATATGATAAGAGGGCCTTGATAGTGAAAAAGATAAGAAATCCAAATGTGAAGTATGCAGCTATGATGATAGGTTACAAGCGTTACCTCATAAATAGAGAAAACTTTGTATCTGCCATTATAGTCAATGTTGCTTATGAAATGGTGGAGAAATGAGCTAATTATGATATATGTGAATTGTTGAGACAATAGTTAATGGACAATTTGAAACAGAAAAAGGAGAAGAAACACTCCTTCAAGTATGGTACTTTGATTGTATGCTTACCATTCTATTTCTTGAGAGAACTTCCTGAAACCAAAAGTGTGACATGGTTGAAAGGAAGACCATTTGCATATCAGATTAAAGACTTTTTGAGATGTATTGGTGATGCAAAGGCAAAAGATGAAGCTCTTGAAGCTTTCTTTGTAGTATTTCAAAAGAGGATGCATGAAAGAGAAAGAATCCCTAAGAAAATGGCAGAAAAGTAAAAGGATGAAATCATATTCATGGTATCAATAGATGACTACATTATACAAGCAGTTGAACCAAGAACGGTATGGATCCTAGAGATGGGATATGAGATTACTAAGTAGGAAATTACTGCACCTGTCGACTACATGCTTAACAAGCCTAAGGACACAATAGAAGGAAGATACAGCACCTATGAAGAAAAATCAATGGAGGTGCATATGGAGCGCAAAAAACCAATAATAAAGAAGGTTGAAAAGATGATTGCATAATTCGCAGAAGACATGGGCTTCACAAAAGAGCAAGGGCTAGAGCTCCAAGAAACTCATCAGGCACTAGAAGATCTGGTAGAACAAATACCACCCCTCCTTCTATTCAAAAGTCCTCAAGGACTAAGCCCCCTACAAGAGAAAAGAGAAAACAATTGAAATTTCTTTGGTAAAGGAAAGTCCCCTTTGGTTTTGTAGAGTACAAGGCCTGAGAAGGATACTTTGGTAGCACCACTTGTAGCTCCTACCAAGAAGAGAACAAAATAGAAGGCAGTAAGAGAAAAGGTCACAAGTGTAAATTTTGAAGAGGGTGAAGAAGAAGAAGAAGATGAGGAAGAATGAGTGCAATTGGTCTGCAAAAGGAAAGGTGAAGCAAGTGTTAATTTTTTTTTGATATCATTGATATAGATAGCGAAGAAGAGATAGAGAAGGAAAAGAAAGCCTTTGTAGCCCACATGCAGAGAAGAAAGGAGCCACCAAGAAGGTGTCAGAAAAGAAGAAAGCAAAAAAAAGTTAGAAGAAGGTGTCAAGAAAGGAAACAAAAGAAGAAAGATGGTAAGAACACACACTCCCATAAAGTTAGAAGCACTTTTCAATGGTATAGTACAAAATGAGATGTTAGCAAAAACTACAACCCTATATAATGAAGCAGATGAGGTGGATAAGGCTGTCATTATAGAAGCTATCATTAAGTATGTGGATACTGAAAATTATCACTAGGGCTATGACTTTATTAAAACCCCTTTTCCATCCTGGATAATTAAATAATCTTAATTATTTAATTAAGTCTTCTATTAATTATATAATCTAAATTATTTAATTATTTTATTTTATCCTTTTATGTCCCCTTTTGATTAATTAAATAAATTGTTATTTATTTAATTGTGTCAGTGATATCTTTGATTTCTATAATTAAATAAATTTATATTTATTTAATTATTTGTCATTTTCCACTATAATTAAATAATTATGTTAATTTGTAATTATTCATTGTTAGCTTTTCTATCACAACTTAATTAAATTTTATTTAATTAAATGACTCATCGTTTCTCCCACTTTTTGAACTAAATTTCTATTTAATCAAAAATTTAATTTGCCTTTTTCCTTTTACATTTAAATAATGATTCCATTATTTGAAAATTCACTTTCCCTCTCAAACTGAAGTGATTTTTGTAAAAATCAGTCAATTTCCTTATTCTTCTGCTAGTCTTGTTTCTATTTTATCTCATCTCGCCTAATTTCAGCCAAATTTATCCAAAATAAAAATCATGTAATCTTGACTAATCATTTCACATCCAACTCTCTATAAATAGCATTGTTATTTATCATTTTCGCATCTAGAGAATATAGGTTGCCGTGCTATTGAGAAAAGTTTGATATTTTGCTTTGTCGTAGTCATAGGCTTGTTAGTGCATACCTACAATCTGAGGGCATTAATTACTTAGAAGCATAATGGAGAAGGATAATGGAAGTGATGGAATGGAGGTGTAAAGGTTACAGTAATATCGTTTCATGTATTTCGTATTTATGCACTCTTTTGTTCTCCATTATTAGATTAGGAATTTCAGATTTATTTACTGTGCTTAATAATCTTAAAATCTAATCTTCTTGATCACAGATGGTGAACCCAACGTGAACAATTTTTGCATATCACAATTTTGTTTAACGAATTGAGGTGCAAATTCAATGTTTCATACAGGGCATCATTTCTCTTTCATATAATGAATGTTGAGTGCAACGACGATTTAGAAATGGTTCCAGATTTTGCCTTTATTCGCTAAATCTTTTTCATTTCTAATTAGTACTTCTGCATGATACTTCTTTACGCTAAATTTGTTGGGTATTAAATTAATGCTTTTGTGTGCTAATTAATACTTATGCTAAGTTTTGACTGCATTTTTCAAGAAAGGTAGAAGATGATTTTTAGTTTGGGAGGTGCCATGAATTATACACTGGCCATGAATCTCCTTTGCAACCACTAATCACTCATTGCAGACCGCTATTTTTCCATTTGACGTCTCAGCTTAAGATTCTGATTCTTTTACAACTTGAGCAACTTCATACCAAGTTCATGTATCTTCCCCCTAGATATCATTCCAATCTCATCATTTTCCTTCTGTAGGGTCCTACATTTAGCCATAACAGCTTTCCCATTCTACTCTATGTCGTGAAATTCACTGCAACATTCCAATCTCATCTTTTTCCTCTGCTGCACTCTTTAAACAAGTAAACTCTTCATGTATTGCAAGATCAAGTAGCAACCTACGTGCCTTAATTTAGTTTAGATTATTTTTAGTATAGATTAATTTAGTTTAGATTAATTTAGTTTAGATTAGTTTAATTTAGATTAGTTTAGTTTAGATTAATTTAATTTAGATTAATTTTAGATTAATTAATATAAGTTAGTTTAGATTAATTTTAGCTTTGGACTTAGATCAATTTAGATTATTGTTAATTTAAATTAATTTTAATTTTGATTTAGATTAATTTTAGTTTAGAATTAATTTTAATAATTAATTTTGTCAAATTAGATTAAAATTAGTTTTAATTAATTTAGATTATTTTTAGTAATTAATTTTGGTAGTTTAGATTATTTTGATTTAGATCAATTTAAGTTGATTTTGATAGATTAATTTAGTTTTGGTTTAGATCAATTTATATTAGTTAGTATAAATTGATTTGGTTAGCTAGATTATATTAATTTTGTTAGTTAGATTAATGATATTTTCTTTTATAGTTTAATTTTGATTTTAGGTCTATTTTTTGTTGACTTGGCTTTTGTGCAGGTTCGAATGTCCAAGATTTAAATATAAAACTTAAATTTTCATTTGTCAAAGACCGGAGGCTTAAAACTACTAATATTGTCTTTGTAGGGCTCTCCTTAATTTCTTTTATTCTAAGTGTCTGCTTTCAAACGGGATAATTAAGGGGGGGTTAATTTTCCTTGAGGTGGTAGGTGTATGCTCTCACCTTGTGCAAAATCGGTGATCAGAAGCCAAACCTATCACTTTCTTTTTTTTTTCATATGGGGGGTTAATGAACCAGTGTTTACTATGCTTGAGATGGTAGGTGTATGCTCTCACCTTGTGCAAACTCGGTGATCAGAAACTAGACCCATCATTCTTGTTGTGTTAATCCCTTAGAGGGGCTTGCCTAAGAGACACATCTGTATGGAGAACTCGAAGGCAACTCCAACTAATTTTTTGCTTGGGCCAGTATATAAATGGATAAGACTAAGTTGTCAAGTCCTCATGGTATGTAGGGCTTAGTTGTACAGTTTCATTTAGAATGGGGTACTACCATAAAATGTATAAGATCCCCTAGGAGGAGTGATTAAATTCTTAAGTGGCTTGTTGGATGCTCACAAGGTGCCATGTCCCCGAGTATTGACTAAGAACCATTGTTGTAGCAGCCCAAAACCCTTTTACTTCTTAGTGCAAGAACGATCATTCTAAAGCTGCCCTACATTCTACTATTCATTATAAAGACATGAAATCCCTCAAGGTTTTTGAATCTTAGGGGTAAGAAATCCGAGTAGGGAATCAATAGGTAGTATCCACTTTCTAGCCTAGGTTGTGCTTGCTTACAAGTGTTCTCAAAATTTTTCAATACCGGTGAAACAATTTTGGGACTAACATAAGCCCCTACTCAAACGTTCTTTGATTTTGTATCAAAGCCACTAAAAAACTTTCTGTCTGTTGTGTTTTGTGTGCATGTTCAAAAAAACATTGCCAAAACAAATCAAACACCACACCCAAAACTTACAACATTTTAACCTTGAAATGAACTAGGCCTACATATCTAAAACGAGCTTAACCTTTAATATATTTAGACCAAGGACTTGCTCACCTCATTTTTACCATTACCCATCCATCCATCACCTCATCTTTTTGCATTAGATATTCCCCATAGGTCAAATTTTTAGGTCATCCTTTTAGCTTGCATAAATCTCTTGATTAGGAAGTTCATCAAACTTAGACTAGACCATAGCTCCAAATTTGTATTCTCTCGACTTTATATTTCAAAAAACAATCATCCCAGTCCTTCATCATTTAGGTCGGTTCCTCAACTCATTAGTTCAGTTTGATACCACCTTGTTAACATATCTTATCAGTCTTCGCTATACCCAAGGTCATTGATAATCAGATTAGTTGTTATACATATCTTATTTTGATTAGCAATCGTATCTTAGGTTCACCAAAGGTTTTAGTCTTCATACTAGATCATAGTACTCCAACCCTTCATCTCACATATTGCATACACTAATCATAGGCATACTGTTTATTTTGATCATTTTGACATTACCTTATTCACACCTTGACTATTGTCACCTTGACCCTTAATTGTGGTATCATTATTAGGAATCCCTATATCTTAAAAAATCCAAAAAGAAAAATATCACTTAGGTTGCTACCTTAGGCTTAAGTCATACCCTTGCATTGTCATTACCTTAGGCTTCATAATTTATCACATCATACACCTTCCCATTGCAATTCCTTTTATAGTAGAAACAAGGTCACAAAGGAAAAGGAAAGAAATAGATATCTATAAAAATAACTTATTTGAGTCAGATGACCTTTATAACCACACAAGAACTTAAAATTTGGTACCTCTTCTAGTGAACCACCCAAGGCATCTACCAATCCTTTTGAAAAATTCCTCATAAGAGACCCACATGGACAAGTAGTTATAGAGAAATTCAAAGCAATTTCCCAAGACCCAGAGGTTGTATCAGTTGTAGATGAGATAGTGTTATTGGACCCCCAAAGGTTCTTGGCCAAACTTTTGCATAGTGGTGCCAAACTACCTCATGGCTTTGACATGAACACACTTCAAGCTACACCCACCTCAAACCAACAAAACCAAGGAATCAACATGTCTACATCTAGTGGCTCCAATACCTTACAAATAAATTCTTCTATACCACAAGGGGTTCCAACTCAAACTTCCACCATGATTCTTGCACCCTTATTTGGAACGCAAATGATAACACAATCAGGGACACAATTCACAACACAACCAATGACACAATCCCTAAAACAGTCCATGTCACAACATCTTGCCTCTACATCTAATCTATTTAGTACCATATTGAACATATCTTCAAATCCATTTAGAGCATCAAGTTCCATGAACACAACATTGTCAAATCCATTCAAAACATCTAGGGCCTTGAACACCACGTTATCAAATATTTTTGGCACAAATAAAAGGACTAGAGTTCATATTCATGGAACTAACACAAACACCAATGTGCCACAAGGTCCTAGCATAAAGGTTCCCAGAAAAGTAAACACAGAAGGTTCCTTCCAAGTCAATAGCCGATATACACAAGGTACAAACACTTCCAATCCTCTACAAATGCAATCCAATACCAACACCTCATACATCACACCAAAAATACAAATTCCAATTCCAACTCAAACATTCACACCACAAATCCAAATTCCAAACACAACTCAAACATTCATAACTCATATTAACACTAGCATACCATCCCACGCAAACGTTGGATCACAAAATACAAGTTCAGGACCTTACCAAAATGCAGTTGTAAATGTCGTAGGCACAACACTCACACCATATGCTGTGCTAGCCAATTAAATGTTGACCTTGCAAAAACAAGTAGAAACCATGACATTGACAAACAAGAAGACTTACTCTATCCAAGAGTTATGTCCTTACCCATTTGATAGGACATTATACATGTCTCCTCTTCCCCCACATTATGTCATGCCAAATTACCTAAATATAAAGGAAGAGGAAACCCCATCGAGCATGTGAGGGAATTTCATATGGCCTTGATTGACATTTCTTCTAAACAAAGATACTCAATGAGACTATTTCCTAGGAGTCTCTCAAGACATGCTTTAGAATGGTTCACCAACCTACCGACATGCATACGATCATGGGATGAACTTGTTGACAAATTTATCACCCACTTTACTTTCAATATCAAAAATGACATCCCTATTTCCACTTTATGTCAAACTAAACAAGAAGAGGGTGAAACTTTCATAGCATTCTTACAAAGATGGAGAAGTTTAGCTAGTCGCTATCCTGTTGAAATTCCTAAAAAAACAAAAATTATCATGTTCATGCAAAACCTAAACACAAACTTAAAGTACACCTTGGAAACCCATTGTTGTTCCACATTCACCGACCTTGTTGAAAAGGGGGGCATCCTTGAGAAAACCCTTATCGCTAAAGGGGAAATTAAAATTTATACTGAAACACAAAATGTCTAAGGGGCATCAAATGATAAAAACAATTTTTTGGTCCCATAACAAGAATGTAACAAATGATGGAATCGTAGATGCGAAATCTATGAATAGACTAGGTCCCACATTGAATCTTAAAGCAACCAACATGAAAAATAACACACCATATATTTCCAACAAAGCAGCTAACGTGGTCCAAAATAATCAAGAGTGGGGACCCCGAAGACAACTGGAAGGAAATACCCATGGAGACAATACACTTCTTTACTATAACTAATTGAATCTGTCCTGAAGAAGCTAATACAATCAAGCATTATACAACTCCAAGAGCCCAAACCATACAATCTAGGACAATTCAAACCCTTGGTAGGATAACAATGCCTTTTATGACTACAACTATATTAAAGGGCATAAGACCTCGTCATACTATTAGTTGAAGAACATGATTCAAGACCTAATTAAAAATGGTACCTGTTACCAATTTTTTACCACAGCTCAATTGGTGGAGCTTGTTAAAATATTGTTATATCTTAAGTGAAAATTACAATTATTTCTGCATTATTCTTAAGTGTTGCTTGCCCTTTATTCATCATTCATCAAGTGATAGTTATGCATTGAATTGTGAAGACTGAGTTTCAAGAATAGCGTTTCACAATCAAATGGAGTACAAAATTGAACATACAAACAATAAATCATTTCAACTGCTTTCATTTATTTCAGGATGCTTTTCATATTTACAACATTTCATTTGATTGCAAAAATTCAAATGATGACAAGGAGAATGAAATTAAATATCCACACAAGCTGTGGATGTAACTGTTACAATGCATCATAAACAACATACTATACTATGGAAGATGCATAAAAGGAAGAATCACATAAGTATAGACATAATCATCATTGCCTGTGTTGATGACTGACGCAGAAGTGGTGCACCATTTGTCTTCTTCGAGCTCCATTGACCTGTAGGAAGGAAAAGAGGGATGTTAGTGCTTCGACTATGAATATACCTACATGAACCATCAACGATAATGTAGTATGCTACTAATCATACACTGAAACAATCAAGAAAAGTGCAGAAACATGAGCTGAAAGAGAGACATCAACATCATCATATATTGTTTTATGCTAACATCGTTTGTTTCTTTATGCAGGTATAGGGAGAATCATGAAGCTGATTATCATTTGAAGATCAAGCATGTGGAGAAAAAAGGGGTCCCACAAGGGTAGAGCTTGGCATGTTTCCCCTTATACATTACAAGTGGGCTGAGATGGAGATTGCAATCATCAGGTTCATCAAGAAAGGAAATATACAACTGAAAGAGTAAAACATAGTTCATCCATCAAGTTATTAAGCCAACTGTTCACTCATAACAGTCAAATATGTTTCTGAAATCTACAGGTGAACAATGGGTTTAATCAGCTCAATCAATTCAACCGAGTACATTCATCTCAAACACTGATGTATGGTTATATTCTTCTACCATAGTATTATTTATTCATCATGTTCATGATATTATGCAAAGTTCAACAGTGTTCATGCTCATGCCAGTGATAATAAACAGGCATACATGATGCCTCACCAATAAGAGCATTATTTAACGAAGAGCACTATTTCAAATTTTCATTTTAGAAGAAAGCAAGTGCATGGAACAATTTGATTAAATGGAACATAAAAATGCATGAAGAGTGCCAGGTTGAAGACCAAGAATATGAAAGGATAGACAAGCATGAGAGGAGCTTCATGTTTTCAAGCATCAAGTAATCCACTGTGTTATGTATCAATGCAACTCTAGTATTATTGTTTCAAATATTTGTTTGTATCATTTAGCTATGCTTTTGAGGTATGTTTTTAAGGATATTTAGCATGGAGTTAAAGGCAGGAAAATATGAACAGATTGAACATAATTACAATGTGAAAAGTCATTTTCAGAACGAGCAAAATATACATTGAACATGATATGAATGAGGGATGAGGGTTTGGAGTGTATCTCTGAAGAGTGTAACTGTGAGTGCATAAGAGACTAGAATGAACAAGTAATCTACACTTCAAATTAAAATATTTATGTGTGTAAAGGGGAACAACATTATAATGGTAACTGAAAATGTAAACATAAGATACATGAAGGTTCAGTATATTTAAAGTATAGGATGCCCATGTGAGAAATTAAAATCTAAGATACATTTTTCCAGAATCTCATATACCCGTGTGAGGGTTTTCAACAGCAATGTAAAGGAAATATGTGTTTTTCATAATATTATACACCCAGGTGGGGTTTGTTAGAAATAAGATTCATACAATGTTTCCATGGTTGAGGCTGGAATACAACAAAAAATACATTTAGATAAGCTTGTTTTCAGAATAAAAGATACCCATGTAAGGGTTTAATTATAAACCATGGGAGAAAGTAAAACACCATCATGGGTCGAGCTCCATAAGAGAAAATCACAAGATAACCAAGTTTTCTTCAAAACATAAAATACCCATATGGAGGAAATTAAGAATTCAGAATACAAATGAAGTGCAATGAAGGGGTCAAGCTCAAATTTTGGAGAGAGCCAAAATACATGTTCTTCTCTTTAAAGGACAAATTCCTTTCGTTTTCAGAATACCCACATTGGGGTTTTGATTTTTAAAAGAAATTAGTACAATTTTCAAGATTCTATAGAGAAGCAAGATTGATGTTTTCTTTCATTTCGAGAGGGAACCATTTGGGGATTTGAAAGAAAAACAGAGTACATAAATGGCATGGTGAGCCATACTATTTTTCAACAGGAGGTCACGAAATAAACAATATTCCTTCAAGATATCAAAGACCCATATGAGATTTTGTTCCAAAAAGTAAAAAATGTGCCCTATGCTCTATTGGGTCAAACCCAAAAAGTAGCAGAAAGCCCATTTGGTGCATGAGTGGCTGTGGCCAAGGAGAGGAGTTTTAGCTCCAGATTTTCATTTTGAAATAGGAAACTTGAGGTATGCATGCTGGACCTCAAATCTGAAGAAAACAATGGAAATCACAAAATATTTCTGAGTAAAAAATGCATTATTGCATATGAGTATGGTGCGGCCTGGAAATGGCCATAGCATTCATTCAAAAATTGACCTTTTACAAAATCACAAATCTTTTATAAGCTTTCTATTTTTAAGGAATAATACCAAGAGAAAGAAATGAGACAATGAGGCTTACCACACGCGCCATAATGGAGCTTTCTAACACACGGTCGAGCCTCATAGAGCTTCCCAAATGCAGGGGAGGAACTCTCAAATATGGTGGCCATTGAAAGCATCAACAACAATAAACATAAAGCCACGAAATATGTCAGGAAAATATGCTCATGCCGCAGCCTCAAGGCCAGAAGGCTACTCAGAAATAAAGCAAGGAGTCTGAGAAAACCTACAGGAAGCTCACAAACGGGCTTACCTTTAAACCATGGAGGAATCAACAGAGAAACAATAATAGTGGAGCTCAAATCTCTGACATAAAATTGAAACCCTAAGTATGGTGGCGGTGACATCTCCTTCAGGTAGAGTTCTTCCAAGGTTGCAAAAGTGCAAAATGATAGGAATTAGGGTTTGCCTTTGTTTGTTCATGCTTGCCCTAATTCAAATTTAGGGTCTATTTTTCCTTGTAAGTAAATACTCTATGTGGCTGAAAATATCATTCATGGTTTAGGTCGACCATTTGACTAGGATTCTTTTTCCTAAGTCTTTATGCTTGTTTGATAAAATATTTTATGGCCTAAGACTTTAGGGATTTGTGGAGCATCAAATTTATGCCTTAGTCAAAATAGAGTAATGATAATGCCTTAGGTTTTAATTGGTCTTGAGAGAAATCAATTAAAATTCTAAATGATATTTTACTTAGGCTTTATTTTTTCGATTGATTTTGAGGAAATCAATTAGGATATTGATGGAGATTTTATTATATTTTATGATTTTTCTAAGAAAATCAAGTATTGTAAAATGGAGATATAAGTGTGTAATTTTTGCAAAAGATTTTGAAATCTTTAGTTGCAAAAATTAGTCAAATTATGAAAATCTGCATATCATGTAAAGCAAGATTAAAGCAGTGCTTTTATAAATCACTTTATTCTTTGCCATGTTTAGTAGATTTCTTGTTTTCTTCCTTGGTCGGATTTGAGATGCCTGCTGGATAGATAAGGTGTTTTATTTGCTTTTAAAGCAGTTTTAGTCTATTTTTAGAGGTTGGACAGTGTAAGCATGAAAGAAGTGAGTTTTAACTGCTTTTGTGCAAGCTTATTGGGGAGTTTTGATACCTTTTCTTGAGCTTTTCTCCTTGAGCTCAGATTAGGGTTATGAAGGATATATCTTGAAGAAGACTTAGTTTTTCTTCTTCTTCTCAGTTCAAATTCTAGTTTCTTGCTCTTACACATTTTTGAGCTTGTAAAATCATTCTGTACTCAGTTTAGACAGATTTTGGCATACTCCTTCAGTTGAATAAAGTAACATTCCTATTTCTCAATTTTGTGTCTATTTTGCAGTTTTAAGTTTGATGTCATATTGTGATTTCTATTTACAAAATCCTTGTTGTGTCCTAAAATTGTAATCCTTGATGCATAAAGTTCAAAGATACAGGTTGCATGTTGTATTTAGATTTGAATCTTCATGCAAATCATTTGTGTGTTAAGTGTTCATGAGGAATTGTGAAGCATTGTTGTTTTCTGAAAGTTGTTTGTGGGAAAAGCCAAAGTCATCATTAAGTTATCATCAAATTCTTAAAATCATTTTTAGTCATAGGTTTTAATTTTGGTTATCCTTCTATCCCTTTTCTCAGAAGAGTCATTTAGAATAGGATCCATCTTTCAGAGAACCAACTCACTCTAGAGATTCGTTCTCACAATGAGTTACCCACAACTCGAGAACGTTTCCACATGTGTCACTAGATTGCTGAACTTTCATTTTCAGCTGGGTGCAAATCTTATTGATAACAATTTTTGGAATGCCCGGTGGGACTTTGAAAGCCATTTTAGACAAATTTTAGTGTTTTCCAATTTTCTATTTGGTGTATGCAACATATTTTTTAGCCTTTTGGAGGCTCATTTCAATATACTTGGTGACTTCGATCCTAATTTTGCATGCTAGTGCAGCCTATGCATGAGAAAAATACATACCGAATCAAGTACTGCACCTTTCAGATATCAAGAGTTGTCCCCACCACAAAGAAGAGGCAGAACAACAAGGAGGCTCTTTGAGACACCTGCAAGATTGAAGTTGACGCATGTTGTTTTCAGCTCCTTGGTTTTATCACCAGGAGTACCAGTTCCAATAACACAAGCACCGCCAATGGCAGTGCCAAGGCAACACCCGTTCGCATCTTTTAATCTAGGAAATCCATTAGACATCACTCAACATGATGATATTCTAGTTGCAGCCCTTAGAAGTCTACCATACTTCACCGGGAAGGATCTAACAACACCGGTTGAGCATATTCGTGACATGGCTAACTTATGCTTAGTTCAAAAATCACACAAGAGAACGTCGCGTTAAGGCTCTTGGATGCATCACTCAAAGGGAAGGCATTGCAATGGTTCAGAGGTCTCTTATCCAACTCAATATTGACATGGGATGCGTTAGGTAATGGCTTATATCAATATTTTGATGATAAATCTTATAATATGTCTCTGTTAGAGCAATTGAGCACCATTCAAAGGGCGCCACATGAGCACTTGGCTGATTTTAACTACCGATTTTAGAGAACCTGGGACAAGATTCTTGCAATGGTAAAACCTTTACCAGCACATTCTTTTTTGTTTTACTTAAAAGCATTGAATAGTAAGATTTCAGTCATGACTCAATCTATGGGTGTGCATACACTCCCTAATGCTTATGACATCGCCATTAGGGCCAAAAATTATCTCATCCAAGCTGGAGACATAACCCCTAGACCTCCTATGCCTTTGTTTCTAGAAATATAACCACCTACCCCTATTGTTGTACCTCCCTTGGCTGTTGTCCCGCCTATTCCAGCGATAGATTATCATAACGCAGACCAAGAAATTGTTGCTCCAGCCCAAAATCAAGAATTTCAAGAGATGAAAAGTATACTCAAGACCTTCGGGAACGATCTTGTGAGCATTAAGAAGAAATTTGGTCATGAACATAAGCCTTATCAAGCCACTTATCAGTAGAACCAGCCTAATAGGCCTGCCTTTCAGAATGATTACCAAGGCCAAAGGAAGACTTTTAACCCTAGGCCATTCCAGCCATACAACCCAAATGTAGCCAGTTCATCAAAGGAACTTGTACCCCAAAATAATATCGCCCAGGATTGCGATTGGTGTTATCCATGCAATCAACCCCATAACCAATCAGCGTGTGCTAATGGTATGAGAAATCAGGCTTTAATGATCCAAAACAGCTATTCTATTCAGAAAATGTTGCAAATCAAAATCAGGAACAACAAGATAATTTCAAAGTTTCCTTGCCAAACTGGCAGAGTTCTGAGTTCTGTGGCATGAATGGCTTGGATCAACACAGTTCGCCTGTTTTGGCCAATACCAGATCAAAAAATAGAGCTATGGATTTGGGGCAGCAAGCTGGAAATTCATAGCAGCAGCCTACAAATAGTAAGCAACCCATTTTGTCATCAAATGTTAACGCTGCAACACAACCTAAAGTGTATATTTTGCAAAGAGGCCAAGAGATACCTAGCAAGGAACAGTCTAGGATGCAGTTGCAGCCTTTGCAAAAGCAAAATGATGTTGTTACAAAAAAAATAGCAAAAGGTAAATCCCACTTCTTTTAATATTGTCGAACATCTCAGAAAAGCTACTGTTAGCATGTCTATATTAGATGCTTTACATATCCCAGGTCAAAAAAGTTTGTTGCAAGATGCCTTAACTGAGCTATCTATTTTTGATGATACTAATCAAGGGGTTGCTAAAGTCGTTCTTGCTAATGATTTGGAGGATAAAATGAGCAGAAAACTAAAGAGGTAAAGCCTCCCTCATTTTATTTAAGTCTGATTATTGGCGATAAAATTGTTCATAATTGTATGGTTGATTCTAGTGCTAGTAGTTCAGTCATGCCTAAGAGTTTAGCCAATAAGCTAGGTCTTGTTTATGAGACTAACCCCCAGAAAGGCGTAGTGCAATTAGACGGGTCTACTGTTAAAACCGTTGGTATAATTAGGAAATTGGCACTTACCTTGCATGCATCCCTAATCTTTGCTATTCATCAGGATATACATGTTATCGATTTGCCACCGCACTTCGCCATCTGTCTCTCTCGAGATTTTACAGCCAAGTTGGGTGGGTTTCTGTCCTCTGATTGGTCTCATTTGTTTTTTAGGACAAGGTATGGTACGAAAGTGACTATAAAGTCTGAGTCTCTAGGCAAAGACCATATTGAACCATATTCACCAAATCCTATAAACACTAACCTCTACACCACCCCTATACTGGAGGAGCAAACCATGACCTCAGACTGCAACACCCATATAGAAAGTATGAATCTAGATGAATGGGAAGCCGAAGATCACAAGCTTGATCCTTTTCAGCACACATATGAGATAGGATTAGGAGTCTATATGATTCAAGAACCTGATTTTGATATACCTAATATTTGTAAAGAGGAGGAACAGTCTATAGAAATAGGAAGTGAGCTTTGGAAGCTTTACTTCGATGGTTCGAGAAGTAGTATTGGTGCTGGGGGTGGAGCTATGCTGATTTCACCAGAGGAAGATAAGTATTATTCAACTTTCAGATTTGCTTTCAGCTATTCAAATAATACAGTTGAATATGAAGCTTTGGTACACGGCTTAGAGTGGGCCCGAAAGAGAGGTATCAAATGTTTATGCATTTATGGTGATTTAGAACTAATAGTAAATCAGGTCAAAAATCTAAATGCTGCAAAAAATGATTTGCTTAAGAAATATAAGCACCGTGTATGGGATTTGATGGAAGATTTTGATGCTTTTAATATTGTTTCAGTTCCTCGTAATCAAAATAAGCATGAAGATAGGCTTGCTGCCATATGAGCCCAATTTGACATCCCGAATGAAATTCATAAAGTAGAGGCACGTCAATATGTAAAAATAGTGGTCAGACCTTCCGTGCCTGACAATAATGTGAGTTGGAAGGTTTTTGACAGCGATGAGCAAATTATAATTTTTTTAATTGTTGAAGCTGAGTTTGCAGATGGAAACCAACAAAAGTGGCAGTAGCAGTATGAAAACGAGATTGTGCAGTTGAAGACAAACAAGCTGCCAAAAGGATTGGTGACCTTGGAATCTATGTTCAATTCAGATGACCAAGTGCGGAAAGACAAGTGCATCCTGACTATTAAAGAAGAACACTATGAAGCAATTGAAATCTTCAAAGGAAAGCTTCTCAAGCTGGGAAAGGTATGTAATAAAGAGGAACATCAAGCATTTATTCTGCTATGCCAAAAATTTAGTGATGTTTTTTCTTGGGAGTACAAAGATTTGAAAGGTTTTGACCTTGAACAAGCCCAGCACACTATTGAACTAGAACCGGATGCAAAACCAGAAAGGTAGAAACAAAGACCTCTTAACCCCAAATTAGAACACCTTATGAAGGTTGAACTGAATAAATTAGTTGAGAGTGGTATTATTTTTCCAATCAAGCACACTTCTTGGGTGTCAAACTTAGTTCTAGTTAGGAAGAAAAGTGGGGAAATCAGACTGTGTGTCGATTTCTTAGATTTAAATAAAGTGTCACTGAAAGACCACTACCCACTCCCTTCCATGGAGCAAATTTTGCAGGTAGTTTCTAGTTCTGACAAATTTTCTTTGCTAGATGGTTACTCAGGTTACAACTAGATTCTGGTTAACCAAGAGGATCAATTCAAAACAACATTCATGACTAAGTGGGGCACGATGGCCTACAAAAAGATTCCTTTTGTTTTATCCAACACTGGAGCAACTTTTCAACGAGCAATGGATATGGCCTTTCATGGACTTATGAACAAGTTCATTCTAGTATATTTAGATGAAATTACTATTTTTTCCAGAAATGCTAATGAACATCTCGATCATTTAGAGCAGATTTTTAAGAGATGCATGGAGTTTGGAGTGTCTCTCAATTCGAAGAAGTGTATATTTTCAGTGCACGAAGGTAAACTCCTTGGACATGTTGTTTCAAAACAAGGTATTTCTATAGATCCTGAAAGAGTCTCTGCGATTCTTGAATTACCATTACCAGTTCACAAGAAAGGCTTGCAAAGCTTTCTTGGAAGAATAAATTTTGTGAGGAGATTCATACCAAATATTGCAGCTTTGTTGCAACCTCTCACTTCTATGCTTAAAAAGAATATGCATTTCAGTTGGACCAAGGAAGGTAAGAGGATCTTTGAGCAAATAAAGGAAGCCCTTGCAGCTACTCCTACTCTCATTAATCCAAATTTTGACAAAGATTTCATTATGTATGCCTTTGAAGGAGTAGATACAGTTTCACCTATGTTATGCCAGCAAAACGATGAGGGCTTGGAGTAGCCTGTAGCATTTTTCAGCCAAGTACTACATGATTATGAGGTGAAGTATTCTTTTGTTGAGAAGATGTTTTTGCTGTTATCATAAGCCTTGAAAAATTCAAGCATATGTTGTCCAACAACAAGATCCATTTGTTGGTTGCTCATTCATCTATTAAGGATTTTTTACTTAACAAAGATATTAATGATAAGTGTGCTGGTTGGATTACCAAGGTGATGGAATTTGATGTTGATATTAAGGTAACCAAGCTCGTTAGAGGCAAGGGTTTGTGTGAACAAATTGCTGGAAATGAAGACAACAACTTAAAAGAAGCTGAAAATATGGATACAGTGCTAAATAATGATGTTGCAGGTGTTGTTCCCATTTTTCCTGCTACCTGGTTACAACAAATGATGCACTATTTACGAACTGGTGAGTGCCCTGAAGGCCTAGACAGAGCAAAAATAAGGTATTACATATTACAAGACATTCCTTATGCAATTATTGATGGCATTCTTTATAGGAGATATTTTCAAGGTGTTTTATTAAGATGCATTCAACCTGATCAAGTTGACAAGCTTTTAGTAGAATTTTATGATGGGCCTTTAGGAGGCCATTTTGTTGCGAGAACAACCCTAAAAATTATGTGGGCTGGTTATTATTGGCCTGATCTGTTTAAAGATACTATTGCTTGGGTCAAAAAATGTGAGAAATGTGCTTTATTTTTTGGAAAACAAAGGCTTGCAGTGCTGCCCCTGCATCCGATTCAGGTGGAACAACCCTTTGCTAAGTGGGGCTTAGATTTTATTGGTCCTATCAATCTGCCTTCAAGCACGGGTCATAAGTTGATACTTACTGCCATAGATTATTTTACCAAATGGACCGAAGTTGTTGCTTTGAAAGAAGAAAACAAGACTTCTGTACTTAAATTTTATCAGGATCTAGTGTCAAGATTTGGTACTCCAGATTCAATCATTTCTGACAACGGTCTGGCTTTTATTGGTTTAAGGATTTCTGATTGGTCAGTTAGGAATAATATTTATTTGAACACATCTTCTAATTATTATCTACAGGGAAATGGTCAAGCGAAATCTACAAATAAGAATCTGATTCGGATAATCAAGAAGACTGTAGAGGACAATCAAAGGTGAAAATCTTAAGTTAGCTCTTTGGGCTGACAAAATAACTCCTAAAAGGGCTATTGGTTGTTCTCCTTTTGTTCTAATTTATTGCAACGAGGCTAGGTTACCTCTTTCCATTGAGTTACCAACTTTAAGTTATGTTAAAGAACTGGAATTGTTGAATGAACAACCTCTTGAGGTGAGATTTGCAAAGCTAGTAGAGCTGGAGGAAACTAGGAAGGAAGCTCTAAGGCAGCTTGAAATACATCAAGCTCAAATGAAGAATTCTTTTGAAAAAAGAGAAAGACCATGAGAGTTCATTGTTGGAGATCTAGTTTTCAAGTGGAATAAATTTAAAAGAAGACCTGGACGACATTCCAAATTTGATGTAATTTGGGATGGGCCTTATGTGATCACGAAGTGCAAGGAACACAACGCGTTCCAACTTTCTGAGTTGATTGGAGAGGTGTTGTCTATCCCAGTTAATGGGATCCACCTCAAGCATTTCCTCTGAGATAAGTTCTATCTTGTAAATAAGTAGAATAGTATTGCAAATAAGTGCATTACACACATTTCTTTTCAGTAGTTTTCATTCCCTAAGTGTTGTTGTGCATGTTCGATTGGCCATCAGGGCATGTTAGTTTACTTTATATTCTATTTTATTTTGTTTTGCTGTTGTTTGGAGTGTTACTATTCAGGAGTTCATAGTTTCATGAAGGGGAAAATTTGACTCTGTGCTCAATGGAGTTTTTCAAGGCAACTGATCTATGCTTAGCATGCAAGCATTTAGCGAAAATTGCAAAAATGTTACCAATTTTTCACCACAGCTCAATTGGTGGAGCTGGTTAAAATATTCTTATATCTTAAGTGAAAATTATAGTTATTTATGCATTATG